>PKML01043664.1:5587-39314 GCA_002933935.1 Eutrema yunnanense | reverse complement strand
TATCCACAAGGGACTAGTATCGATCGATACCACATGGTATCGATCGATGCTACCTACGAATCACAGCATCCTACGCGAGTTCTCAACACAGAAATCGCCACAACCACACACGGAAAGCATCAACCAGCTTAACAAACATCACACAAGGCTTACATGCTAACCTTTGGTCCCAACTCACCTTTTGCTACAATGGATCGAGCTCCAAAACGATCTTTCCAAACTCAAGATCGACCTCCTTCCAAAACCAAGCTTCTTTCAAGCTCAACTTTCCTTCCGATCTCGCAAGATCAACGCTTACCACGCTTTCTTCTCACTTTTCTCCTTCTCTCCCTCCTTCTCTCTCTCTCTCGACTTTTCTCACCCTTTCTCGACCTTTCTATCGTCTTATCCTCCAACATGCACCTTTTTATACTCGGAAGAAAGAGAAGAAGAAGAAGATAACTACGAGCAAAACCCGGCTGGTATCGATCGATACTGACCGGTATCGATCGATACTGGCCTCTTCCGGACACGGGCATTACACCTAAAGTCTTACAACGCAAATATGTGAACTTGCAGACATTAAGGTTTACAAATTTAAAACCTGAAGCTAAGATAACACCTGCATCGCATCAGAAGCGGACTCTGAAGGAGGAATGTGACGAGCTGCAAATTTTTTGGTTCGGGTGGGAAGGTCCATGACGAGGAAAGCTGTTGAGGTGGCTTCCCTAAAGAGGCAGCTCGAAGCGAAAGAGGCTTTGCACGAAGCTAATGTCAAGAAAGCCCGGAGAGAGGCGAGGCGGGAACTAGCGCAAATTGACAACAACCTTTAGCTCCTTGACATTCTTCGTAAAGAAGATGCCCCGATTCTAAATAACGAGGCGGTGAGGCTGGTTGAGTGGAAAGCCGAGCTGGAGGGGGCTGACGAGGAGTTTGAGAGGATTGCTACCGACTTGAGAGGCGAGTTGAATCTTTCTCCCATTTTGTCGGACTCTGTGAGTTCTCTTCTTGGCGTTGAGCCGTTGGAATCCACCGCCGCTAGTCTTGGCGTCGTTGATCCCTCTAGTTCTAATGTCAATACGCCTAGTGTTGCGAGCCTTGCTGTCGAGGAGACTGTCGACCTGAAACGTCTTGAGTAGCTTTTGTTTTGTCCTTGTTTTAGGGTCTTTATGATTTGTTTTCTTCGGATTTGATCTTTTTTTTTTTTTAACATAGTGCTTGGATGGCTTTATCCATATTGACCTTGAAAACCTGATTTCTGACTTGTCTTCGGTTAGCATGCAACTTTTAGACTTTGTCAAGTAAGCTTTAAGTAACTGCCTCAAACGAAGCGTTTAATATTAAAATGATAATGACCAGCGAGAAGTTTCTTGGTTTTGATTGTTTGTACTCCGGTTTTAGGGCCTACGATGTAGTCTCGGCTTACGTGCCCATTTTGGTTTTGATGAAACATGTTTAAGTATCTCATACTAAACGATATTTTAGTTTTATGTATTGAGATGTCAAAGACCAATGTGCTAAGAAGTGCGTAGCTACTGGGTTTTGGATTTTTACTTCGGTTTTAGGATTTGCGATGTAGTCTCAACTTACATGCCCTTTTCGATAGTAAAATTTTAAGTGAGTTGGTCGAGATATACCCTCTCCTTCCTTGGTCGAGATATATCCGTCCTTAATTTATATAGCGTGCTTGAATCCGTGGAGGATATAATAGAGAACCAATGTTCGAAAAGGCGCTAGGCGCTAGGCGGGCGGTCGGGCACCGATTTGCGCCTAGGCCGAAAAGCGGTGATTAATCACCGATTAATCAGCGATTAATTTTGAACATTTTTTAAAAAAATTTAAAGTTTATATGTATATAAGTTATAAGTTATGAATGTATAAATCAAAACAAGTATAAAATAAGTTTTTTTATTATCAAAGTAACAAAACATTAGGAAATTAAGTTCAAATTCACATCTAAATTCCAAAAACAAAAAAGTAGTACAAACATATGATGCAAAAAATAGATTTGTCTTGATATTGAGAGACAAAAAAAGGTACAAGGAGAGAAAAATCTTCATCATCTTCTTCAATGATCAAATTAGCATGTGTGTTGTACTTCTAGATGTATTTCTAAAACTTTGTAACAGACCATATGTCCGTCACCAAAAAAAAAAAAAAAAAAAAAAAAAAAAAAGTTGACTTTTTGAAGAAAGTCAACGATTTTTCGAAAAAAAATCGTTGACTTTTTGAAAAAGCGTTGACCGCATAGCTCCACCGCCTAGACACTAATCTGCAAGGTGTCTGGCCGCCTAGCGCCTAGGCGGCCGCTTTTTAGAACAGAGAATAGAACCTTACTCCGTATAGGATGTAGTGGTTGAAAATCCGTAAAGGATGTGTTAGTTCGTTGTTGTGGCCAGCAAAAGAAGAGATTTAGAGTCTTAGAGTATGCGAAAGATCGCGTTTACAAAAAATGAGAGTATATGTGTATACGCACCCACTCTCCCCCTTTTTTTAGAGGGGAGGGGGGGGGGACAGCTGAACATATCCAAAGATTGGATGTCTACGTACCCTTTTCAGGGATCAAGCCATCCCATAGTTCATAGATGATGTAGCTTAGTGATAGTACTTCTTTAGGTGCATTACGTTTCACGATCTTGGTACTGGAATATCGGTCATGTTAGCGAGCTCGTATACGCTCGGGCGGACCACTTTGGTGATTTTGTAAGGTCCTTCCCAATTGGCTCCCAACTTTCCTGCGTTTCGTTCTAGTGTATTCTGGAAAACTTTATGAAGGACTAGGTCTCCCTTGTTAAATTTTCGGCTCCGAACATTGGAATTGTAATACTTGGCAGTAGCTTGCTGGTAAACTGAATGCGTATGAGTACATGGTTGCACCGTTCATTTCCCAAGTCCAGCTCGTCGAGAATCATTAGTTTATTTAGGCCTTCGAGTCTGGGGAGAAGTCTGCCACGAACTCTGGGAAAATCCACTTCAAGAGGATTCACACACTATGTTCCGTAGACGAGGGCGAATGATGTTTCTTCTGTAGCTCGTCGTGGAGTTGTTCGGTGGGACCATATGACTCCCTCAAGCTCGTTGGCGCAACAGCATTTCTTCGCGACAAGGTGTTTCTTCAAACCGTCCATAATAGTTTTGTTGGCTGCTTCTGTCTGGCTGTTTCTATGTGGATAACGTGGTGTTGACTTGCTTAGTTGTATCTTCAATTTCTCGTAAAACGTCTCAAATCGTATTGAGATGAATTGAGACCCGTTGTCCGTGACAATTTTGTATGGGACTCCGTGTCGGCAAATGATGTTCTTCCAGACAAAGTGTTCCACTTGAGCGTTCTTTATGTTGTCGTATGAACTGGCTTTAACCCACTTGGAAAAATAATACGTCAAAACTAGCAAGAATATCTTCTACTTGGATCTATGTAGAGGTCTGACGATGTCCATTGACCATCGCATAAACAGATTTGGGCGCGGAGATTGATGACAATAGCTCGGTTGGTAGGTGAATCGTCGGGGCGTGTCGCTGATATTTTTCGCAATCCTTCACCATGGCTAGCTAATAGTATCTGTGTCGTTTTATTTTGATTGTTAGGGCCCTTCCGCCAGAATGGTTTCTGCATGAACCGCTGTAGACTTCCTCCATGATCTTTCTAGCTTGCGAGCCTTAAACGCCGGTCATCAGGGGTCCCAAAAATCTCCACTTGAAAACTTCTATGTATATCAAGATGTATCGAGCTGCTTTAGCTTTAAGATTTTGAGCGGCCCATTTGTTAGGTGGTACCTCTCAATCCATGATGTAAGTGTGAATTTCTCCCATTCATTCTCGGTCGCAGCCGTATTCTCTTCCTTCTGCTTTCGCGTTTTCTTCCATTTCGGCTATGCCATTTTCATTGGGTGAGTTGTCTTGATCCGGTTCTTCTTCTAGTGGGTTGATTAAGTGAACAATTCTGGTTATGTCGATGCTTGGATGCTCGATGAACTCGACTGTAATGACTCTCTTCAATCCTGGATCGGAAGTTGATGCCAGAGTTGCCAACACGTCTGCTGAAGCGTTTTTGCCTCGGGGTATTCAAGTTAGCTCGAACTCTTTGAATTGTTTGGCCAACTCTAGGACAACTTTCAGGTAAGGTTCCATCTTTTCGTCTTTTGCTTCGTATTCTCTGTTAAACTGATTTACGACTAGCTGCGAATCGCAGAATGCACATATGCTTTGGACTTTGATACCATGGGCTAGCTTTAGCCTGACGATCAGGGCTTTGTACTCTGCTTCGTTGTTAGATGCGCATAATGCCAGTCGGAATGATTGTTTCATAATTTTGCCAGTTAGAGATGTTAGACGAATTTCTACTCCAGAACCTTGCTTCGAGGATGAGACGTCGACGTGAATCTTCCAAGCAGAGCTATAGGTCGGATATGCAATTCCTTATGTCGGGAGTTCGGCTAAAAAATCAGCTATGACTTGAGATTTTGAGTAGGTTATGTTTCAGTACTCAATATCATACTCGCTGAGTTCTACGACGCATTTTGCTAGTCTTCTTGATTGGCTCAGACTGTGCAAGATGGTTCATATGGGAAAAGTGGCCAATACAACGATAGAATGCGATTGAAAATACGGTCTCAGCTTCCGAGCAGACATCACCACCGCGAGTGCCACCTTCTCCATTGACGGGTATCGTGTTTCTGCATCTGTTAAAGTTTTCTAACGTAAAAGATAGGCTTTTGCTTGCCTCGTTCTTCTCTGACGAGCACTACACTGACTTTTGTGGCCGAAATGGCGATGTAGAGAAACATCGGCTCTCCTTCGACGGGTTTGGCGAGTATCGGAGGGCTCGCTAAATAGATATTTAATTCCTGGAACGCCTC
This sequence comes from Eutrema yunnanense, assembly GCA_002933935.1. Lineage (NCBI taxonomy): Eukaryota > Viridiplantae > Streptophyta > Magnoliopsida > Brassicales > Brassicaceae > Eutrema > Eutrema yunnanense. The sequence continues at coordinate 34,479 of PKML01043664.1, read as the reverse complement.
CTCGCATCTATCGGTCCACTCAAAAATTTGGCTGCCTCTGAGAGTATCAAAAAAGGACAAATATTTGTCGGTAGATCATGAAATGTAGTTGGACGGTTCAGCGGTGCGACGCGTCCTATGAGTCATTGAACTTCACGCTTCGTCTTTGGTGACCAAAGAGTTTATCTGCTTTGGATTTGCTTCTATACCTCGGTGGGTCACCAAGTATCCGAGGAACTCACCAGACGTTACCACAAATCTGCACTTTGTCGGGTTCAACTTCATGTTGTGCAAGTTCAGCTGCTTGAAACAGTCTCACAAATGTGCTATGTGGTTCTTCTCATCGAGTGACTTGACGAGCATGTCATCTATTTTAACCTCCATTGTCTTTCCCAGCTGCTCCACGAACATCTTGTTCACCAATCGGTTGTAAGTCGCTACATCGTTCTTGAGTCCGAATGACATTACTTTGTAACCGTATATTCATTGATCCTTTACAAACGCGGTATTCTCCCTATCGTCATGGTTCATCTTGATTTGATTGTATCCAGAGAAAGCATCCATGAACGAGAGAAGTTTGTTTCCCGTTGTTGCTTCCACCAAACGATCGATATGTGACAACGAGAAACTATCTTTTGGACATGCTTTGTTAAGATCAGTAAAATCGACACACACTCGCCATTTGCCGTTCTTTTTCTTCACCACGACGGGGTTGGCGAGCCAATTGGTAAAATCAACGCACACTCAAAGTTGGTGATCGAGCCAACTTTCAGTAGTTGCTTCACCTTGTCATTCACACATTTGGCTCGTTCAGGTCCCAAATTCCATCTTTTCTGCTTCACTGGTTTGAATGTCGGATCTACGTTCAGTTTTGGCAAGTGAAGTCGATGATGATGTATGGCATGTCTTCCGCCGCCCAGGCGAACGTATGTACATTTTCTTTAAAGAAAGAAATCATCTCTCCTCGGATCGCCTCGTCCAGCTTGGCTCCAACTTCTACGCATCGCTCCGGATGACTGTCATCGATGCAAACCAAGATTACGGGGTCGCATGTCGGCTACATGATCTATAGCTATTAGAAGAGTTTGGCTGGCTCGTTTGTAGACTCCCGACTCGTTTTCAGCTTCTTCTGATTCACCTTTGTGTTTAATTTTGTCATAGGATTCCTTAGTTTATGTTCGGCTAGGAAGCATATACGTGACTTATTCTGTTTTCCTCATATCGTATTGATTCCGTTGAAAGTTGGAAACATGACACAAAGATGGTACGTCGATGGAACGGTTCGCATAGAATTTATCCACGACGTTTCCATGATTACGTTGTATATCGCCGGGTGACATGCGACGGAGAACTCCACGATCTTTGTTAAGTCTTTAGCTTAGACGGGAAGCCTTATTGTGCCGAGGGTCATCATCGTTTCTCTTGAGAATCTGGTTAGGGGTTTTGGATCAACTATGACTTCCGACAAGTTGATGCTAATCTTTCTGAGGGTTTTTCGGAAGATAACGTAAACAAAACTCCTCGTATCTATCAATACTCTTGCCACGTCGTGATCCCCGATGGTCAACTCAATGACGAGGGGGTCGTTATGCGGCCTATCGATCCCTGTGGTTTCATTTTCTGTGAATGAGATGACAACATTTGGGAGATTGGGAGGTTCCGACCAGTTGATGGTAGCCTATACTCGTCGCTAGAAATATTTGATTGACGACACCGTGTCCGAGCACTACTGGGATCTGCCAATTATCATGTTTATTCTTCTCTAAGGACCTTGATGCACTTCCTTGCCAGTTCTCCTTCCTCGCTTGGGGATTTTGCCTCGGTTTGGTTCCATATGTGCGCCTCAGTTCGGTCAATCGGGTTGATCATTCTCCTCTTCACGTTCAAAATCATTGAGACTTATGGAGTCACCAAGCTCCCCTGCTATAAATTTGGCTATGAGTCTCGCGCCTAGGCTTCGACAATTTGCAGTCAGATGTCCATAACAACGGTGATGTTCGCAATAGGCCTTCTCATCATAACTGCTGGAATTCCTTGTCCATGTATTCCACAAAATTTTCCCGTGAGATGTTCCTACTTGATAGTTATAGGCACCACCGAATTTGGGTCCTTCATGGTGCACGTATCCACCGCTCTGGGTATTATTTCAAGGATTTGATAAGTTCGGGATAGAAACGGTGTTTCGGCTCGCTGGTTTCGTCGCTCCAAACCTTTGAGACAGGATCCTCATCTCCTCCTTGTTGACTATGATGTCTGAGGGTCGGTTTAAAGCGTCTTGGATCGTCAGGGGCGTATTCAGCGCGATCTCCTTTCTGAACTCTGATTCGTACCATAGCGAATTCTTCAATGCGGTGAGGGCAACTTTGTTACTCATGACTTTGACTTTTGAGACTACCGAATTGAATAGTCCCATGAAATTTTGCAGCGTCTCCGTTGATCCTTAAGAGAGGGTCCATAGATTGGCATCGTAAGTCCCTCGATCCATGAACATCGAGTACTGCTTCAGGAAAATGGCAGACAATTGTTGCAAGATATCGATAGAATTACGATCAAGCCATGAGAACCATTTAAGGGCTACCCCTATAAGGTGCTCCCCGAACAGGAGGCAGAAACCAGCGTCCCTCTCGCTCTCTCTTAGGTTGGCTCGTACCATCGCTATCCAGAAAACTGTTATGTGAGCTTTTGGGTCGGTTGTTCCTTCGTAGAGCGGGATCCTGATCTTTCTGGGGTCGGAAACTCTTGCCTCGGTGATCCAAGGTGTGAACGGAGTCCTCTGCGTTTCTTCCAACATGCGATCTATATCCGGCACCACGCTAATTGCATGGTACACCTGGGATCAGACATCTCTCACTTCGGCAACAACCCGAGCCAACGAAGCTCAAATTTTGTTCATCTCTTCAATTTGGGCTCGGCTCGTCTCTCGCGGCTCGTCTCTCCCGGCTCGTCTCTCGCGGCTCGTCTCTCGCGGCTCGTCTCTCGCGGCTCGTCGTGTTGATTTTGGCTTGCCCTTCTCAGCTCGTCAGAGCATTGCGTCTGTTACACCCAGAGGAAGTTATATTCTTTCTCCGTTAGGCTCCAAATTCGATCCGAGCTAGGAACGTCTCCTCTTGTTCTTCCTCCTTCCTGGGCCGCGGCAAGCTCTTCTCGCGTGATGCACCCCGAAACACGGTCTCTTTTGTCGTGGCTTTCTCGGTCGGTGATGGTCGTGATCGGCCCTCCGAGGCGTACCCTTGAACGGTCGTCAATTTGTTGATCACGTCCATCACTGGTGCTTCCTGCTCCTTGATTTAGTCGAGGTGGCTCGGTTAGGTTTGGTCTCATCGCCGCGAGTGTTATCTCGTCGGACGGGTGCAGTGGTTGTACTTGTAGCCCTCTTGGAATCCTCGATGTGTCTCCAGATGTGTTGGCAGGCGTTGAGAAGTCGAAGACCGTCGGGTTGAGACCGAGCCTCCTCCCGATTCCTCTGGACGGTTTCACCACCGAATCTAGGTTTTTGGTGCGTAGATTTTGGTCTCGGCTCTCTGATGTTAGCGTCTCGAGTCTCTCCGATAGGGAATTGTTCAAAGATAGGGAATTGTTCAACTTGCCTTCTTCAGCAACGCAATCATCATATCTTTCACTTCGGCTAGGTAATTATTTGAAATCTAAAACATATTACAAAAAAGGAAGAGAAATCCTTCATATGCGATCATTCTCCTTCAAAGCATCCTCAAGCACGGAGATCCTCTTTTCAACCGCGGTAAGCCTTTCCTCTAGAGCTTCCTCATATACCGCCAACGGATCAACTGCCTAGAAAGACAAGATAACCGGTCAGAATAACGGATAAAAGAAAAGAAGATCTCGACGAAATCTACTTACCGGCCTCGAAGATAAGTCGGGCTCATGATCGCGGACCAAATGATCACGTAAGAAAAAGGCGCCCTTAAGTCTAGGAAGCCACCAGAACCGTTCAGTCCAAGTGAAGAAAGAAAAGACTTGAGGCTCCTAACTAGGAGTGATTTCTATTTCGAGAGAATCAACATGTGACGATTCACCCCGAGAAAGGGTTGATACTTTAACCTGACGACGTTTAGGAGAGGCAAACCCACCCTCGGAAGCGAACAATTAGCCTAAAGAACAAGGAACTGGAGCCCGCCGCAGCTCGACGCAGGAGTCATATAAAGTTCGAGGAGTGACTCGAACATGAAGGATTCCCAAAAATCCAAAAAGAAAAGATGAAAGAAAATGCAATCAGAGTAAACCGCAAGCAATTAATGAATATTATAAGAAAAATTCAAACCTTCCGAGGAGGCATAAGCAGCCTGGCTTTGTCCTTCCTTGATAAAGGAAGGTAAAACTTCACCAACGAGATCATTCCAACCCTTGGGCTTAGAGCATAATTTCTTGAGAAGAGTGTGAAACCGTGAGGAATCAGAAGGGCGACAATTTAACACTAAAAAGGAAAAATATCACATGGTCGGAGTCGGAATAAATGGGAGCAACGTACAATAAGGTAACAAAATAAAACATGAATCTTTTGCCCAATTAGTGAAGAGAGGAGGCGAGCCCCGTTCAACAGAGAAATCGTTAACTCGGAAGTAAAAATAATCCTCCCATTCGAAGATAACTTCACGATCCTTGTGAGGGGAAAAAGTCAAAGCTCCAGTGCGATAAGAGTCCGGCTTCACAAAACCTAGATGGGAAATGTCCCTCACAGTCAGAAAAGCACCAAAATCGTAAGCCACGTCAATGAAACTAAGGATGTGACAGACGAAGCTCGGCGTAAGTTGGGAAAGACAAAGGCCAGTCAACCCCGACGAGACCAAAAACTCGCTCAAACCGGTGAATTAAGGCGCCTAGCCATGGATGTAACGGCCGAAGTTTTGACATTAAAGACCATTCATAGCGAATCAGGCGGAGTAAACGGTAACGTTAAATACGATCGTAGAGTATAAAACAAGGACAAGAGCAAGGAGCAAGGGCCTGAATCCAACTCTCTACATCACTTCTTATTGTAATTAGCTCTTAACCCAAACACTTGTCATTTATTGGTTCTTATTCGTGTAAAATCACTCTTGAGAATCAAAATAATAAAGCTAGTTTACCCTGAAAAAACCTTGTCCAAATCACTTCGGAATCTTGTTTGATCTCGTCGAGCAACAAACTTTCTGTTTATTGCTCGATAGTCCTTCGGTTATTCTTTTCTTAAAAATAAGCCAAAGTTCTCTGTTTATTCATACTTACAAATTTTGACGTTGTATTTCTAGCTACAACAATAACGAACTAGACGATCAAGTTTTCAAACCGCCCAGCCCATTAACATTATATTTTAGAGTATTTTAGTTATTCATATATATCGTCGTAGTGTTTGAATTTCTCCTCTTAATGCCACATATTTTTTTAATTATTTACCAATGAGATTGAAGAAAACGTTAAAATTCTCTCTTCTCTCCTCTCTCCTCTCTCCTTCTCTCTAGAACCCTCTAATTTATTCCTTGTAGACGACCATATCTAATTTGCGTTTTTTGTTCGCCGACGAATGGCGTTCCACATGCGTCGTGCTCTCTTTATATTTCTCTTTTGTTTTTCCTCTTTTTTTGTTTCCTCTTTCCCCTCTCTGATTTAGCGAATGAGATAGATCTCCACTTCGAATCTCAGAGTTTTGAAGCTTCATATCACGGGAGAGAGGATTGTTTCACTGTTGGGATCCTCGCCGATTTTTGAGTCAGATATGCTGTTTTGGAGAAGTCTGCGTTAAACAATTTTCATATCTATGAGGATAAGGCTTCTACATGGGAATCTTAGCCTGTTTGGTGGAGATCCATTACGGGAATAAAAGGCATCCTCTTCACTGCCAGAAGAGAAAGAGATCGTGATCTTCAGTCATGGCCGCTGTTACGGGGCAATCGCTTCTCTGAAACCATGATTGTCTGTCTTAGTGAGATTGTCCTCATTACCGAGATGGTCATCGTCACTGGGAGGATTAGCGGTTTCTTGGAATCATCCGTTCTCTGCCTCTTTACAGTGAACCTTATATGTAAATTAGTTTGTAATCAAGTTCTCGTTTGTTGTCATTTTCATGGTTTTAGATTTAGAAGAACAAATATCCCATATTGGTTTCGAACCAAAAAGGTGGGATTTATGGGCTATTCCAAATTTAGTTATGTGAATAATACTAGATTTCGTGATTCCGATATGGGATTTGTTCAAGTGCTTGATGGAGCGTTAGTTTATCTTTATTTTGAGGTTAGTTCTTACTTTTTCCGTTCTAATCCAATGAATTTGAGTGAAAAAAACAAAAATTATTTACCAATCATTGCCCCATATAGGCTTGGTATTTTTCGTAAATAACACCAAAACAACACCGTCTCTTAAAATGTCACATTAGAGATAATTGATATGTGGCCGTTAGAGATAATAGACGGAAGCAGAACAAACTCTTTTTTTTTTAATTCTCTTCGTTCTTTTGCTCTTGTTCTTTGTTTAGGGAGATATGGATTTCTCTTGAACCCTTTTGTTTGATTTCTTATCTATTGATTGTGCAATTCAAAAGCTTGATTTTGTCTTGCATGGTCGTGGCTGAGTAGTTCTCTTGTTGGGTATAGGGGTTCAAAGGGGCTCTCATGGTTCGATTTTTGATTGAGTTTTTCGACTGGGATACCGATTAGGGTTCTTCGTTCTATCCTTGTTGTTAATGCGTTGCTTGACTAACCATCTTAGCAACTGATATTAGGTGTTTTAGAGCCACAAGAGTGCTGAATCTAATCGTTGGACCTAGGGTAGACGAGCAAATATGTCGTAAGATTTCGAAAGTATACTTACGGAGGAATTGTGGGCGTAAACGACCTTTGAGAGTATCATTCACTTCTTATGCGGGCGGAGATAAAAGCTACCATTCGAGTACTGAAGTGAGTAGGTGTGTAGGATTACTTGAGTAGACTACACACATCATACGTATTCCAAGTTCAAGAACCCAAAGACGACAAGAAGTCGCTTTAGAAATCCTAGCGAATTCTCGGTGAAAATCGGCCATGAACCCTAAAGAATTCCCGATTGCCCAACTTTTCGTTAATTGATTTACAACTTCGAAATAATTATTGCTTGCTACTGTTCACTTAGATTATATTTATTTATTCGGTTAGTTTAGCTTAGTTTAGTCTCGTTCGCTTTCTTATTTTTTCGCTTAACTTAGTTTAGTTTAGTCTAGTTTAGTATAGTTTAGATTCCTAGTTTCGAGTTCGTGACAAAACCCTATAAACATATATTCGTTTTAGGTTTATTTACTATACAATGTCTAAGGTCTCGCAGAACAGCATTCCCTCCATGTGGATCGATACCTTAAGTACTACAACGCCCATATGTGCACTTGCAGGGTTTAAGGTTTACAAATTTAAAACCTGAAGTTTCGGAGACGAATCCGATACGCATCAATCCATTACGGGAATAAAATGCATCCTCTTCACTGCCAGAAGAGAAAGAGATCGTGATCTTCAGTCATGGCCGCTGTTACGGGGTAATCGCTTCTCTGAAACCATGATTGTCTGTCTTAGTGAGATTGTCCTCATTACCGAGATGGTCATCGTCACTGGGAGGATTAGCGATTTCTTGGAGTCATTCGTTCTCTGCCTCTTTACGGTGAACCTTATATGTAAGTTAGTTTGTTGTCATTTTCATGGTTTTAGATTTAGGAGAACAAATCCATCGGGTTACGCCTCCTACGCAAATATCCCATATTGGTTTCGAACCAAAAAGGTGGGATTTATGGGCTATTCTAATACGCCCTTGCCCAATGGATCACTCAAAGGAGCGGTAACGAATCGATAATCCTTGAACGGAGGTTCAAGACGGTGAAACCGTAGCTTTGGAAATGTGGAACCGGCTCGAAGGCGTGAGACTCCTCTCAATGATCCTTCCAACACACAGCTCGCTTGCAAACACTTCCGTGACGACGATCGGTAGAACGGTATCCACAAAGGAAGATGGAGATTCATTTGATAAAACCAATTCCGAAACACTTAGAAATCCACTAAGTAATTCAAAAATTACGAGAACAAAGAGAATCCACTCTTAGATTTTCGTAGGAGAGAAGAGATTTTTATTGAAAAGATTGTTGAGAGATCAACAATGATCTCACAAAAGTTATAAAGGCAACGAAGGCCAAGGGTCTAAAACACACTCGAAAATGACAAAGGAATAACTCGAAAATGACAAAGGAAATTAACACAAGTTTGAATTGAAAGTTTGACTTGACTTTGACTAAGGTATGCAAAAATGCCCCTTCAACTTCTTCTTCGAAATTGGGTTGGATTTGGACTTGAGGGAGAAGTGCCAAGGCCTCGTTAAAAACCTTGTTACGTAAAACCCATTGGGTAAAAACCGTAACTAAGGAAAAGAGCACATTTGGGCTTAAATCGAAACCAATGCGGTTTGAAACACTTCTTCCTTAGAGCCCAAATATTATGGACGGTTTTGGACTTGGTGAATGAGTCCTCCTAATGCTTCCTTGAGTCGATTTGCCTTAGCTCTCGTCATTGCTCCTTCGGGTACGAACAAGGCATCGTCCGGATTATCGTTAACCTCAGCTCCAAGCTCGGCAACAAGCTCTGTCTCCTTAGTGCCATCTAGAATCATATCATATTCCAAATCTAATTATCTGAATAATACTAGATTTCGTGATTCCGATATGAGATTTGTTCAAGTGCTTGATGAAACGTTAGTTTATCGCTATTTTGAAATTAGTTCTTACATTTTATGGGTTTGTATGTTCCCCTCGTTGGGATGGTATATATTCTTTGCTGAATCTGTTTCTCCGTTCTAATCCAATTAATTTAAGGGAAAACAAAAATTTATTTACCAATCATTGCCCCCTATAGGCTTGGCATTTTTCGTAAATAACACCCAAAACAACAGCGTCTCTTAAAATGTCACATTAGTTTAATTGATGTGGCCGTTAGAGATAATAGACGGAAGCAGAACAAACTCTTTTTTTGAATTCTCTTCCATATTCAAATCTTCATGACCGTTGTGAATTGTGATCGTCTCCTTCTCTTCATCCTCTCCGAGAGAGATAATAGATTCTGTTCATCCTCTCTCTCTCTCTCTCTCTCTCTCTCTCGATCTCTCGATCTTCGGTTTGTGGTTTAATAGCATAAACGATTCCGACGGAGTAATCGATCGGTAATATTTGTGACGACGACGATTGACGAGAGACTTATGACTTATGAGCTCTGTGCGTCGGATTGGTTCGATTTCATTAACGGAGAGACAGAAGACGAGAGAGCTCTAGTTTGCATCATCGGCGTTACGAGCTGAGTTTCTTTACATTTTTTGTTTTTTTTTGGGTGTTTGAGTTTTAGATCATAGGTATCGTAACGGATTGGGTGATGATATCGTTTTTTTCAATCCTCAGGTTTATATTTCTGAATCGATTTCAATTTTGTGGATTTGGTTTCGTTTGTGACGAAGAACACTAGTTAATTAGGGTTACTAATTTATGTTGTGAGAAACGAATTTTGGAATTGCGATCCTGATTTGATCACAGTTTCGTTGTGACGAAGGGCATTGGTTAATTAGGGTTACTAATTTATGTTATGAGAAACGAAATTGGGGATTGCGATTCTGATTTTATTTCAATTTCGTTGTAACGAAAAAAAACATTGGTTAATTGGGGTTGCTGATTTATGTTCTCAGGAACAAAATTAGGAATTGCGTCGGCAACTATCTCTCGATTTAAAATCAGAAGTGAATCTTCTTGCACGACGACTACGTTTCCTTCTTAGAATCAAGATGACTTGAAGTTTTTTTCCTTTTTCTTTTTTATGTGCAGCTTCAGTTACCTATAATGAAAGTAAGGAGATCAATGAAGACGAAGAAGAAGAGAAACATCTCAAGTTTTTTGTTTCAATCAACAAGCTCATCTTCACAACCGGAGCCTATTGTCTTATGATTCCAAGAAAGATGAAATTAGTCTCACAGAAGCAAGCACAACAATTCCAAGAACACATACATTTGCCAGGTTATTCATCCTTCTTTGTGATATTGTAATGTCCGTTAAGTGAGATGAGAGGCTGTTCTTATGTACTCTTTCTTCTTCTTCTTCATTCAACAGTAATCTCTGAGGAAAAACAAAAACGGTCACATTCGTCTCAGGCAAAAGGCAGTCATCCGACAAGTGTGAAAAGGTTGCTTTCATCTTAAATAGCCATTGAGAATACCTGAATATTGTTTTACGGTCTTCTGGTAATCGTTTTGGTGTGTGTTAATTGCTCATTGCAGGGAAACGAGTGTTGTGGCACTCACAGTATCTCGTTGGTGGAAAATCGAGGCAGGTGAATCCAGTTGTTTCAATATCAGCTTCACTCCATATCTCACACACCATGACTGAAACTTTTTCCTCCTCACTATTGATATATTTAGATTCTTAAATCCAAAAACAATACAATCCTTGTGTTTCGAGAGTGATTGTAAGCAATTATGCTTATGGCTATCAGATAATATGGAGCTTGTTGTTGGTAACAAATTTTGGTTTTGTTGGTAGAAATTAACGAGCCTTTGTTGATTTAGTTCTGGAATGCTTTTATCTTTGCTATCACATTGGGTTTGGGTTGGAGACTTAAGCTTTAGGTAGTCAATGAAGATTATGTTGCGTAGTAATTGTTAGTATAGAGATTTATAGTCTCGAGGATATATGTGCAAATTTCTCTCTGTTGGTTTCTATAATGTTAAAGATCATAGTCTGAAGTTCTGAGATCACCGTCTTGTGCCTTTTGATTATTGTCAGGTTTTCACACGGTATGGAGCTACAATTGAGATAGATGGTGTCACGGAAGCTGAATATATATAGTAGATGAGGTAAGGTTCTGTTTCATTCCCACGCTTTGTTCCTTCAGATATTTAGAGCAAAACTCGTTTGCTAACAATCTCTTGGTTTCTAGACGCAAGGAGACGTTTTGCTAAAAGCTTCCACATCTAATGCAACTGGATCCAGTTGAAGGGTAATAAGTGATTTCCAAAATTCTCTTCCCCATCATACATTATTTCTGTTGGCGACTAAACTTCAAAAACTTTGTCTATGGTTACTCTCTCGGTAACAACACTGAGCTATACAAAGCTCTGGTGAAATTTGTAGAGAGACACTTAACCGGAAACCCCGAATCTTGAAGTGCTGCAATGGTGATCATTGATCAATACAATGGGATGGATTGAGTGTATGAGTTATTATTTATAATAAATGTAAGAGTTACCTCCTCTTTAGCGTATCTTCTGGTAAAGTTAGCTCTTCTTGAGGTGTATTTTCTCGTAGCTGAATGAATATGTTTTTGATCTAAAAGTAGCTCTTTTCTCAATGTTGCAGGAATTTCTTCTTGAAACAATGGCGAAGACCATTCGTGATCAAAGACGTCTAAATCATTTTCGCCACGGAAGACCAAGGCTATGGTGAGAGATTACATCTTTTACCCTTTCAATTTTAAAGATTTCAGATTCGTCTCCTTTGTTTTACTTTGATATGTTTTAGACTTCAACTAATTAAAAAAAAAAAAAAAATTGATATACCAAATTCCATTTGTAGGAACGGTCTGACGTTTTCTCATTTGCCAGAGTTCGATTAAGGTTAGTTTGACTCTAATCTATATAAATTAGGTATCCAATCAATAGATGTAAAATAAGTCTAGATAGATGTGTATCATAGAAGATAAAGAGATTTTGTTCAGAATCCTTTGAAGGTAAGCTATAAGACTTGATATTACTAAAACTTTGCCAAACAAATAACTATATTTGGTGACTGAATGGTGTTTTAGAAGTGATAAGGAGATGGTATTAGTACTGTGTAGTGTCCATAAGATTGTTTCCTGATTATGTAAGTAATGTTTAATCTTATATCTCCATTTCATAGTTAACAACACTTAAATATGCAGGCTGATATTAGGAGTTTTAAACTTTATTCTTGTTAAACATAAGATATACCAAACAATCCCTTAAGGAAGATTATGTTATTTTTGTTGGTTTAGAGTCTTCTGTATTTCATCCGCTCTGTCTTTACTCTCTGTTTGTTACTGACTTTACTGATAAGGTTCTTTGCTTTCAAGAGGATGGGATCCTTAATCTGCAACGAATAAAAGTTTGAGAGACCTTTGGCAAGCCAAGAGCATACAAGGGTTAAGGTGAAGAAGTATCTCTCTCTGTGCCTCTCTCATTTTCTCTCTTACTTCAAACAGGCCGGTCCTCTGGCTGGCTTGTTTGCATGTATTTTTACATGTTCGGTGCCAACTATTATTAGGTTAACACGTGGGATAGGCTTGCACTATCCCAAAAACAGAACCTAAGATAGAAAAAACACAAAACGCAATTTAAACACACAGAAAAAAACAAAAAACAGAACACAAACACACGCTCAATCACAACAAAATTTTAACGCAAACAGTACAACTCAACACACGCTCAATCACAACACATTGCACGAAATAATATCACTTACTTTTCAAGCATCTATTTTCTTATGTGAATGATCATTTCTGGGCAATCTGACACTTTATTGATTTTTGAAACTGAATCGTCACCTTTTTGTGTGCTTCATGTGCCACTACTATGAAAGCGAAATATCTAGCTGACTAAAGTTAAAGATGGCTTCATATATGCGAGGTAACATTTTCTATGTTGATGTGTATTATAAGATTGTTAAATTTCTCTGTATTTTCCAATATTTTTTTTGTCTTAAGAGTTTAATTTATTCGTAACTTGCAGGAGGAGTACATAAAGCTTGCTGTTCGACCTATTGTAGCAGAGAAGATGAAGAGATTTGCTTCATAAAAAATATATCTAATACTAATAAGTGTTTAATTTATTTTTAACTTGCAGGAGGACTACTGCAGCAGCGCATACAGAGAGATTTGTTCAAAATGTTTTGAAGGTAAGCTCTAGAAGCTAGTATTTGTTTGGAAACATTAAAAATTATAAGACTGGATATTACTAAAAAGGAGATTGGTATATGTAGTCTTTAGTGTCCACAAGACATTGCCTGATTCTCTAACTAATGTGTGCCTATTCTCCATTTCAGAGCTAACAACAGTTATGCAAAAGGGTCAGATTAGAAGAATCTCATGGACATAAGATATCCAGACTGTAAGATTCTGTAATTTTTGTAGCATTATGTATTTTTTATTCGCTCTATTAGTTGCTGACTTACTGACAAAAGCTCTTTGCTTTGAAGAGAGGATCATCCTTAAGCTGCTAAGAACATACAATGGTTAAGGTCTGCATATCGTATTCTGCTGTGTGGTTTCTGTCTCTTTAGTGACTTTTTACTGACTTTACTGATAAGGTTTACTGATTTCTGCATATCGTATCCGCTCTCTGTTTTTTATTAACTTTACTGATAAGGTTTCTTTGCCTTCAATAGGAATGGATCTTTAAGCTGCAACGAATAAAAGTTCTGGAGACCATATATGCAGCAGGGTGATGTATCTCTATCTCTATTCTCTCTCTCCTCTTCTCTAACATGTGGGATAGGCTTGCACTATCCCAAAAACAGAATCTAAGATAGAAAATTAAACACAAAACGCTCAAACGCAATTTAAACACAAAATAGAAAAACAGAACACAAACATACTTCCAAACGCAAATTCAAACACAACAAGAAAAAAAAAAAAAAAAAAAAAAGACAACACAAATACACGCTCAATCACAACAAACACTAACAATAATAATAAAACTTAAAACACTATAATAAAAATTCTTCACATTCCACAAAAAAACACGCTCAAACAAAAAAAAAAAAAAATGCACAACGCAATTCAAACAAAACAAAAAACAGAGCACAAAAAACGTCAAAGATATGTGGTATTTCGGTAAATTCCAAAATATATGGGGTATTTCCGGTTTACCAAAAGATATGGGATATTTCGGTAAATATCCAAAGGTCGGGTATTCCGGTAAATACCCAAAGATATGGGGTGTTTCAGTAAATACTCAACGATCTGGGGTATTTCCGGTAATTACCAAACGATCTGGGGTCATTCGGTACATACCAAACGATTTGGTGTCATTCGGTAAATACCAAAAGATCTGGGGTATTTCTGTAAATACTAAAAGATATGGGGTCTTTCGGTAAATACCAAAAGATTTGTGGTATTTCCATAAATACCAAAAGATAAGGGGTATTTCTGTAAATGCCAAAAGATCTGTAGTATTTCGGTAATTACCAAAATCTTTGGGGGTATTTTGGTAATTACCAAAAGATATGGGGTATTTTGGTAATTATCAAAAGATATGGGGTATTTCTGTAAATACCAAAAGATCTAGGTATTTCAGTAATTACCAAAAGATCCGGGGATATTTTGGTAAATACCAAAAAATTCAGGGTCTTTAGGTAAATACCAAAAGACTCAGGATATTTCGGTATTTTGGTAAGTTCCAAAAGATCTGGGGTATTTATGTTAATACTAAAAGATATGGGGTCTTTCGGTAAATACCAAAAGATCAGAGGTCTTTCGGTAAATACCAAAAGATATGAGTTTTTTGGTAATTACCAAAAGATATGGAGTACGTCGGTAATAATTACCAATAGATATGGGGTATTTTGGTAAATACTCAAAGATTTATGGTATTCCGGTAAATACCCAAAAATCGGGGTCTTTCGGTAAATACAAATCGATATGGAGTATTTTGGTAAATACCAAAAGATCTGGGGTATTTGTGGTAATTACCAAACGATCTGGGGTCATTATGTAAATACATAAAGATTTGGTGTCATTCGGTAAATACCAAAAGAACTGGTGTCATTCGGTAAATACCAAAAGAACTGGTGTCATTCAGTAAATACCAAAAGATCTTGGGTATTTCTATAAATACTAAAAGATGTCTTTCAGTAAATACCAAAAGATCTGTGGTATTTCCATAAACACCAAAAGATATGGGGTATTTCTGTAAATGCCAAAAGATATTTGGTATTTCGGTAATTACCTAAATCTTTGTAGTATTTCGGTAATTACCAAAATCTTTGGGGGTATTTTGGTAATTTCCAAAAGATATGGGGTATTTCGGTAATTACCAAAAGATATGAGATATTTCTGTAAATACCAAAAGATCTAGGTATTTCAGTAATTACCAAAAGATCCGGGGATATTTCGGTAAATACCAAAATATTCGGGGTCTAGGTAAATACCAAAAGTTATGGAGTATTTTGGTAAATACCAATCGATATGGAGTATTTTGGTAAATACCAATCGATATGGAGTATTTTGGTAAGTTCCAAAAGATATGGGGTATTTCTGTTAATACTAAAAGATAAGAGGTCTTTCGGTAAATACCAAAAGATCATAGGTCTTTCGGTAAATACCAAAAGATATGAGTTTTTTTGGTAATTACCAAAATATCTGGAGTACGTCGGTAATAATTACCAATAGATATGGGATATTTTGGTAAATACTCAAAGATCTATGGTATTCCGGTAAATACCAAAAAATTGGGGTCTTTAGGTAATTGCCAAAATATTTGGGTTATTTCAGTAAATACAAATCGATATGAGTATTTTGGTAAATACCAAAAGATCTGGGGTATTTCCGGTAATTACCAAACGATCTGGGGTCATTATGTAAATACCAAACGATCTGGGGTCATTATGTAAATACATAAAGATTTGGTGTCATTCGGTAAATACCAAAAAATCTGGTGTCATTCGGTAAACACCAAAAGATATGGGGTGTTTCTATAAATACTAAAAGATGTCTTTCAGTAAATACCAAAAGATCTGTGGTATTTCCATAAATACCAAAAGATATGGAGTATTTCTGTAAATGCCAAAAGATATTTGGTATTTCGGTAATTACCTAAATCTTTGTAGTATTTCGGTAATTACCAAAATCTTTAAGGTATTTCGGTAATTTCTAAAATATATGGGGTATTTCGATAATTATCAAAATATATGGGGTATTTCTATAAATACCAAAAGATATAGGTATTTCAGTAATTACCAAAAGATCTGGTGATATTTTGGTAAATACCAAAAAATTCGGGGGTCTTTAGGTAATTCCCAAAGAATCGGGATATTTCGGTAAATACCAATCGATATGGAGTATTTTGGTAAATACCAAAAGATCTGGGGTATTTCTATAAATACTAAAAGATATGGGGTCTTTCGGTAAATACCAAAAGATCAGAGGTCTTTCGGTAAATACCAAAAGATATGGGGTTTTCGGTAATTACAAATATATATGGGGTATTTTGGTAAATACCAAAAGATATGAGTTTTCGGTAATTACCAATATATATGGGGTATTTTGGTAAATACCAAAAGATATGAGTTTTTCGGTAATTACCAAAAGATCTGGAGTACGTCTGTAATAATTACCAATAGATATAGGATATTTTGGTAAATATTCAAAGATCTATGGTATTCTTGTAAATACCCAAAAAATCGGGGTCTTTAGGTAAATGTCAAAATATTTGGGGTATTTCGGTAAATACAAATCGATATGAAGTATTTTGGTAAATACCAAAAGATCTGGGGTATTTTTGTAAATACCAAAAGATCTGGAGTATTTCGGTAAATACCAAAAGATCAAGGGTCTTTTGGTAAATACCATAAGATTTGGGGTATGTCGGTAATAATTACTAGTAGATATGGGGTATTTCGGTAATTACCATTAGATATAGGGTATTTTTGGTAAATACCCAAAGATATGTGGTATTTTGGTAATTACCAAAATGTATGGGGTCATTTACCAAAATGTATGGGGTCATTCGAGTAATACTAAAAGATCTGAGATATTTCGGTAATTATGGTCTTTTGGACAAAATATTATGAGTAGTTCTTTATTTTCTTTCAACAAACCAAACATCGGTAAATAACAAAAGATCTGGAGAGTATTATGGTAATTAATGTATTTTGTCTGTAAATGTCTTGGATGCGATGAATGTGTGATGTTTTTGCAGATTACAGAGAAAGAGGAGAGAACAAGTGCAGTGTCTAGACCTAAAACAAATGTCTATTTTAGTAATATTTTGAATCCATTTTTTTTTCGTTTTTTCAATTATTAGATTTACTAATTTTAATAATAATGAATAAAATAATAATTAAAGTCAATTTTATCTATTAAAATAGATCATTAGTTGAATTTTATGACGGTGCAAAATCGAAAGCAAGTTTGATGTTTTTAATGTCAGTTAAATTTTCTCGAGATTTAAAGTCATAGTGATGGCTAAAATACGATTTTTCATTTTTTGATGCACACATATTTATATACTTAAACACTACTATAATTTTCGCCAAAGAAAAAACACTATTAGTTGACCCCAAAAATACTTAAACACATGCTTTTTGTTACCCAAATAAGAAACCTACTTAAAAAAATAAATAAAAAGAGTAAAAACATAATGGCGGTTTATTCGAGAAGAGATGGGCAAACTCGTACATGATAGAGTAAAAACGGACATCTCCAAAGCGTATGATCGAATAGAATGGCAGTTTATTCGAGATACTATGAAGAATATGGGTTTTAAGAAAATTTGGATCAATTGGATAATGATGTGTATCGGGACTGTGAGATTCTCAAAGATAGTGAATGGGATTCCGAGAGGTATGATAAAACCATAGCGAGGAATTCTCCAATAAAATCCTTTATTACCATACATCTTTATTCTTTGTGCTGAGGTTTAGAGCCATCTTCTCACACAATATGTTCATATTCATAAGCTCAAGGTAATGAAAATTAGCCATACGGGGCCGAGCATCAATCACTTATTTGTTTGCTGATGATGCCTTATTTTTTTGACATGCTCACCCTAAGTCTTGCAAAGAAATGTTGCGGATTCTTATGGTTTATGAGAAGGTATTTGGACAAGCTGTTAATTTAAATAAACCAGCAATAACTTTTGGAGAATATTGCGGGAGTATTGAACATTCACAATGACGGTGGAAGCGGGAAGTATCTTGGATTACCGGAACAGATTAGGCATCTGTGATGATTACAATGGGATAATAGCTAACTACTGGTGGAGTAAAGGCTCTGGAAGAAGATTAATGCATTGGGTTGCTTTGAAAAGGATGGGTTTGCCGAAAAAAGAAGGTGGATTAGGCTTCAGAGACACAAAAAGATTTAATGTGGCTCTTTTGGGGATGGCGTATATTGCAAACACCGAACAATCTTGTTGCACGGCTTCTTAGAGGACACTATTTCCCTGAATTTAATATTCTTGATGTTGGGAGTGTAGATTTAGAGAGTATGAGTGATGATTTGTGAAGAACAGGTGAAGAACAAGAGAGAGAGTGAAACAGGATTGAGAGAATTAGAGAGAGAGTATTTGATGTTAATCTGATCTTATTATCTTAGAGGAATATCCTCCACAAATATAAAGACATTACAAGTAATCAACAAGTGGCTAAACAGTACCAATCTAATCTAATCCACACACTAAATATATGTTTTTACTATTCACCCGTTCAGTTTAACACTCCCCCTTAAGATTGGCTAATGGAGATCCAATAAGCCTATCTTGCAATGAAGCTCATCACACACCTTTGAAGTTGTCGCCTTGGTGAAGATGTCAGCAACCTGATCTGAGCTCTTTACGTAGGAAGGAAGAATGATCCCAGCTTGAACCTTCTCCCTGATATAGTGACAGTCCACTTCTATGTGCTTAGTTTGTTCATGAAACACTGAGTTGGAAGCAATGTGTATTGTTGCTTGATTGTCACAATGCAACACGATCGGTTCAGGTGACTCCACTCCAAGATCTTTGAGGAGCGCCTTTAACCAGACTAATTCCTTTGTGATGTTTCTCATTGCTCTATACTCAGCTTCAGCACTTGAGAGAGAGATCACTTTCTGCTTCTTGCTCTTCCAAGTGACTACATTTCCTCCAACAAACGTGCAATAACCAGTTGTAGACTTTCTATCAACTCTATCTCCTGCCCAATCTGCATCACAGTATCCAACAATATCAGTGCTTGAATTGCAACCCATCCATATGCCTTTGCCTGGTGAACCTTTCAAGTATCTCAAGATCATCTCAACCATCTTCCAATGGTGTCTTGTAGGAGCTTGCATATGCTGGCTTACTTGATTCACAGCAAAGCAAATATCAGGCCTAGTAATGGTGAGATCAATCAGCTTACCCACCATTCTTTGGTACTGTTTTATATCTGCAACAGGCTCATCCTTGTAGCTCTCTTCGATAGGCGTTTCACAAGGTTTAGAACCAAGTTTCCCTGTCTCAGATAATAGGTCCAGAGCATACTTCCTTTGAGAGAGAAACAGCCCCTCTTTTAGTGTGCAAACTTCAATCCCAAGGAAGTATTTTAATTCCCCCAAGTCTTTGATGTCAAAAGACGCTTTGAGGAGCTCTTTAGTCCGCTTAATCCCATCAACATTGTCACCAGTGATGATTATATCATCAACATAGATGAGAACAGCGACAATACCATCCTTCCCCTGAGTTGTGAACAAGGTGTGATCAGCCTCTGATCTACGGAACCCATCCATAAGAAGGCAGCTACTCAAGCGGTGATACCAAGCCCTTGGTGACTGCTTGAGACCATAGATGGCTTTCTTGAGTTTGCACACTTTGCTACTGTTGGCAGGATCATGAAACCCCTGAGGAGGCACCATATAGACTTCTTCTTCCAAATCTCCTTGGAGGAAGGTATTTTTGACATCCATCTGCCACAGATCCCATGAGAGATTAGTAGCAATAGAGAGAAGAACACGTATAGAGTGAAGTTTTGCTACTGGAGCAAAGGTTTATGTGTAGTCCTCTCCATATTTTTGAGCATATCCCTTGGCAACAAGCCGAGCTTTGTACCTCTCAATCTCTCCAGAGCTGGTGTATTTAATTGTCAAGACTCAAGCACAGCTCGACTTACCTTATTCAATGCCAACGGCTAGTTTTTGGTGCAAATTTGATTTGTTACCTGTTTAGAATTTCTAGACCATTGCTTTTGTCTAGTCTCGAGCATTATATAAGCTCAGCCTTGCTTTCATTGTAAATCACCTTTGATTTTGATTAAGTAAAAACGTGTGTTTTGTTCTTTCAAGAACCGAGTTCTTGTGTTCATTTCTTTTCTTTAGACTTAAGTGTGCGACTCACTTAGTTCTTTAGAGTTTTCATATTGAGATTAGTATGCGACTTACTCTTCTCGTATGAGCCTCGGATTAGCTTGTTTGTGCGACTCAAACAATCTAGTTCGTTCAAATTGATTGTGCGACTCAATCAATCCACTGTTCATCCCTACCTTCGTCCCACTTCCGCGCCATAAGATTGGTATCGTTTTGATCATCAAGTGATGATAAGTTGGAGCGACTCTGATCTTATATCAGCATACATTTCTGTTTCGTTGATTTTTTTTGGAATCTTGTGTGTGAATCACTTGCTCTCTACTGATTTGCGGATTGAGAACTTGTGAGACTCAAGTTTCTTATTCGTAAGTTGTTTACAACAACGTTTTACATTTGTTTGTTTTTTTGTTTCAATTAAAAAATATATATATATCGTTCTTGTTTAGTTTGCTTTCATAAACCCAGAAAAACATAAAGATGTTTGCTCTCTCTCTCTCTCTCTCTCTCTCTCTCTCTCTCTCTCTGCCAAAATCCCTGATTAATTTGTTCTGAAGAATCTGTAACGATATGGAGTAAGTTTGGTTGCCGAATTCTTTCACCGGCGGCCTAGATTTCCAACTCTCGCTGGATAAATCAGTTTCGAAATAGTCCCCGCCAATGCAAACGGGTTGTTTAGATTCGTCTAGGGCTTGGAATTTGAATTCATGGATCTCGCCGGTGGTTAGCTTTACCGAATCAACCCCGTCGACACCGGGAACGGAAATCTTGACGGTCTTCGCCTACCTGCACGGTGCTCCTCCTGGAGCCAACCAATTTCTCATCAGATTCGTCGTGAAATTCTTTTCCAATTTGGTGGTAATCCACACGAATTGGACCCGGGTCGAGTCTGAAGTGAGATTATGTTATCCGCATATCTTCCCTGACCATATAGTTATCCACACATCAATTATCTGTATAATATAGTTTACAACCTAACAATTATCTGGTAATGTACTACTGCCAATCAGATAACAAAGTTATTTTCTTTTCCATTGAAAAATATTGAAAACTATGGGGTTTATGGTTTAGGGGTTGGGGTTTAGGGTTTAGGTAAATCAAATAAATATATATGATCAAATATGAGTTATCTTGATAATCAAATAAATATATATGATCAAATATGAGTTATCTTGATAATAAGAATATCGCTTCAATTATCTGGGTAATGTAGTTATCCACATACAGATAACAAAGTTATCACTTACTTTTTCATTATATAGTTATCTGGAAACCCGATACTTTTTCTGAGATATGGGGTTTTGGGTTCAGGGTTTAGGGTTTAGGGTTTAGTCTTGAGTGTTTAGGAGTTATGACTTAGGGTTTAGAGTTTAGGGTTTAGCGTTTCCAGATATTTTTCAAATATGAATTACCTTGATAATAAGAGTTATCGATGTGAGTTATCTTGATAATCAAATAAATATCTATGATCAAATATGAGTTATCTTGATAATAACAATAGAGCTTTAATTATATGGGTAATGTAGATATCCACATACAGATAACAAAGTTATCACTTACTTTTCATTATAGTGTTATCTGTAAACCTGATACTTTTTCTGAGATATGGGGTTTTGGGTTCAGGATTTAGGGTTTAGTTTTAGTGTTTAGGAGTTATGACTTAGGGTTTAGGGTTTAGCGTTTCCAGACATTTTTCCAATTCAACAATAGTTTCTCTTATTGTTGCAAGTTAAACGAGATAACAAAGTTATCTGTAAATCCGATACTTTTTCTGAGATATGGGGTTTTGGGTTCTTGTTTAGAGTTTAGGGTTTAGGATTTAGGAAAATATACCATATTATATGGCTAATGTAGTTATCCAGATATATAACAAAGTTATTTGTATATTTTTTAATGAAGATCACATGGGATGTAGTGAGAAGTCAAAAATTTCACATTACAGGCGAAGTGTGGAAAGTTAATGTAAATGGACTTTTTAAACATAATATTTCACAATCAAAATGTCATACAAACGATTACATTGTCATTGCATCAAAGACAATAATTTGTTAGAAGATAATCAAGTTTTCCAGATAATGGGATAACTACTTAAAGGCTGCAGGTGGGTTCATATGTTTTAAAAAAATTTATCCACATAATTTATTCAATATTATAATGACCTACTTGCATTAAATGATGTGTCATCTGCTTTTTATACCATTCTTATCCACACAATTCTTCAGCATCTCTTTTGCGCAGGCGAAAGAGATAGATATCAATACTTGCAATAAATGTTGTGTCCCCTGCTTTTCCTTTTTCTGTTGTTGTGAGTTGTAGGGGCAAAATCGTCCGAATCAGAAAATAACTTTTTCTAAAACTAATTTTGACTTATGTTTCGAGATTTACTTAATTTTTCATTCTTCTGAGGCTATCCACCTCATTCGAGTAATCGTCTCCTATGTCCCTCAGAGTACTTTTTAAATCACTATTGTCCACAACTAATCCCCATAGCCCCTCACTTTTCCGAAATAACGAAAATACCCCTGAGATTTTTTAAATTAAATATCACCTCCCTAATTATTTTTTTTAATAAAATATAAACCCCCTAGTTATAACATCAGTTGTACCAGTATTACTCGTATCCCCTAGTATTACCCCAGTATTACTGGTATTGCTGGTATTACTGGTATTACCAGTATCCCCTATTCTTCCCCTAGTATCATCCTAGTTGTATCAGTATTACCAGTATCCCCTAGTATCACCTTAGTTGTACCAGTATTACCAGTAATAATGGTATTACCAGTATCCCCTAATATCACCCTAGTTGTACCAGTATTACTGGTAATACTGGTATTACCAGCATTACCAGCATTACCAGTATTTCCTGGTTATACCCTAGTATTACCAGGTTATACCACGCAAAGGGGATTCGAACCCTGGTCGCGCGTGCCCGCGGGTGATGCGCATGGAGCTCGCAACCACTGAGCTACCGTGTTTTTCGTTGTCCCTTTACCGATTTAATTCTATTTAACTCTTAAAACCCTTCATTAAGGGTAAAATTGTAATTTTGCCAGCCAGTGATATCTGAGCCTTTTTATTATAGATAAGGGCATACTAGCCCTTGACTCACCTCATTCACCCTAAAACAAAAACCCATAAAAAAAAAATGATGATCTTGTGCACTTGTTCTTATTTACCCGTTCTAAATCTTGTATCATTGCACTTATTTTGAATATCTTCTTTGTGAGTCTTTGAAATCGATTCTTAATAGTCCTTTCAATTTCATGCAAGGTTCAAACAAGAACCGGAACGCTATGGACAACAAGTACAACACCTTCGAGTTCGTACGGAGTGAAGAAAACCGAAGTTGGTGCAACAAAGGTGGCAACTACGAAACTCCACCATGGCCAGGAGATAAGAATCCAAGCTATGAAGACGAGTTTGACTCAGAACCACCAGACCGCTACCCGCACCACGCCAAGGCACACCACAACGTGCAACGCACGACAACATCAACTTGGAGCCAGTCGAGTTTGAGATTATACAAGAAGGTCTCATATGGAGACAAACCATGTGGCGAATCCTTTGTGGAATACCAGCACCCACCACAAGGAAGAAGACATCACCACGGCGTTTCGCCGAGTCCAACAACATCTTATGCCATCTCAGCCGCGACAAGAAAGCCAACCAAGGAGATAAGTCGTCAACCCGACTTTCTTATATTTTCAGGTCGTAGCAAGGAGTCCGATGACTACCTTAGATGGGAGAGCCGCATGAACCAATGTTTGCGTACAAACGACATCTCCAAGGAGGAGAAACTATCATACGCAGTAGATGTCCTTGTTGAAGACGCATACATATGGTGGTTAAAGGAGAACCAACATAGCTTCCACAAGCAACATGTGCTTGATTGGGAAGATCTTAAGGCGAGGATGTAGCGAGAGTTTGTGACGAAGCACATCAACATCCCATCAAGGCCCTACAACACGCCACACAAAGGAGAATGGTGACACCACCGTCACCCACCGAGCAGCCCAAAAGGCACAACACGTCGAGGTGTCCCCAAGTTGCAATTCACACGCCGAGTTCAAGACCAAGGAGAGTGATGACAACACCACAGTTGCACACTACTCAACCTGAGCAATCACAAGCGGATTTTGACAAGGTAAGTAATACCACTTCTATTAATCAATGCTTTGACAAATTAGTAAAGCGCTTGCTTGCATTAGAAAAAAATGAGAAGGTCATTTTCATTAAGAAGAAACCGGACAAAAGTAATTGCCTTGACAAAATTAATTGTCTTGAACCGCTTGAAAAGAAACTTAGTAATCCCTCTAACTCTTTGAAATTGAATGAATCAATCTGTTATAGATGCGAAAAGAGAGGTCATTTTGATGCAGCATGTCCTGAAAGGCAAATGAAAAATATTACATCACTTGAACCGAAACTGAATTCACCAAATTTTAGTGAATGTTTAGATCGTTCTAGTATTGAAATTTCTAGTTCAGATATGATGTGCTTGTCTTTGCCAAAGGTTAATGATGCAGGTCTAGATCAAGATCATGAGGATCAACACACGTTGAGCATAGAAGAACCGGAGACAAAAATCTGTGTTCAAACACCTAAAGGTCTAGGCGAACCGCCACCACTTAATGATCTGGCCGAGGATCAAGAGGAGCCAAAGGTCACGCTTTCATCAACACCCGAGCAGGAGCACCACGAGGTCAACATGTACCATCCTACCCCTGAAAATGGTGAAGTTGACACCAGTTTCATACCGATCCAAGAAGAGCCACCGGATTACACGTTACACCCAAACGTCGTGGCAACAAAGGAACCCGAACTTACCGATCTGACCAGGTAAGTACGTGTCCCGAATTTGTTTCTAATAATTCTAAGTCTGTCATGCTGGATTTGTTATGTCCAGATGAGTTTGATGAAGATTTAGTATCCGTAGAAACGAATAAAAATCAGATTACTTATCGTATGCCCGTCATTGAGAAATTAGATAAAGTAATCGAACTTGAATCTTGTTCCTCTATTTTGAACAATGCCATGACTGTTATAACGCACTTGTCTTTTGTCAAAAGTGTCGAAAGCATTTCAGGAACAGAAGAGAATCCACAAGAGCATGAACCACCACAAATTAAAGGAGACATTATTTGTGAAAACGGAGACTTCACAAAAATGAACGCCTTGCTGCCCGAGGAAATAAGCAACACGCCTTGGAGAGGAGCCATTTCCTCTTTGCTGATCAAAGAATAACCACCAGATGCCCAGCATCAATCCCAACCGAGGCGCAACAAAAAAATTCCCCGAGGTAAATTTCTAGACTCACTTCTTTACAAAGATATTAACTTGCTCTATTTAGGTGCAGGTCAAAAAGTTTTGAGGACAAAACCTTTTGAAGAGAGAGGGAATGATGAGAACATCAGGACCAAGATAGACCACATCAAGGAGAAGATGCACACGGATGAATATGTCATAGCCGATATCAAAGAAGAAACGATTGTCGAGGCTTCAATCGTGTATGTGAAAGCGCATGGAACTACTACCACCTCATATAGGGACTGTATTGTACGTACGGCAGGCTTAGATCCTGATCCTATTGGCGACAACATGACCTTTCTTGTTGTTGGGACAGTTGCTCCTACGCTATTATCGCCCAGCACCCATCAAATGAAAGAAGGCGCATCTCTTGAAGGTGTCTGGCCAAGCCAAGAGGATATCAGCCAGAAATTGAGTTGTTCTGTAATTTTTACCCATCAGAGGAGTGCCTCGAAGTGGAATCATCCCAATCGGAACTCAGACGAAGGAGATATGCATTTTACAAATAGGGTGATCCCCAATTTACCCGAGTTGGACATACACGTCTTAATTAGGGGTTTCCAACCAAACCAGCAGGAATTAAGATACAAACCGACTTGTTCTGGAATCTTGATCCATCATAGGGAAACCGAGAATTGGATTCATCTCAAAAACGGTTCAGAATTGGAAGTTATTGATTTCGAACCCAATTCCGCGACAAGGCCAAAGATCGTGCTACACAGTCCAACTCAGAAACGATCTAGACCCAGGACCACTTGGAGAATATTAATGGGTCTCTTATGGATCCAACAAGCCCAAGATCCAAGGAAATGCCCATCAGATCCTCAAGTTACACTCAATTTCCCAAAACGAGTTGACTTGGTTCTGTTTAAGGGAAATCCTATATCCAATGGTTGCTACACTTTTCAAACCTATCTATGGCGACCAGGAGAGATTCTAAGGAAACTAAGGAAGCTTAGAAACACCTTCCCATGCATCGTTACACACAGGATCAGGCGGATCCCCTTGCAAGTCAACTTGCCTTATTCGGATGTATTCACATTTAGAGTCATTACTCTGCAACGGCTCTTTTCCTTAAAGTTTGGCCACAATATTAATGTACCTTGACCAGAATGTACCTAGACACAATACATTCTCCCCCAAGTTGTCAAGACTCAAGCACAGCTCGACTTACCTTATTCGGCCAAAAATCACCATTCAATGCCAACGGCTAGTTTTTGGTGCAAATTTGATTTGTTACCTGTTTAGAATTTCTAGACCATTGCTTTTGTCTAGTCTCGAGCATTATATAAGCTCAGCCTTGCTTTCATTGTAAATCACCTTTGATTTTGATTAAGTAAAAACGTGTGTTTTGTTCTTTCAAGAGCCGAGTTCTTGTGTTCATTTCTTTTCTTTAGACTTAAGTGTGCGACTCACTTAGTTCTTTAGAGTTTTCATATTGAGATTAGTATGCGACTTACTCTTCTCATATGAGCCTCGGATTAGCTTGTTTGTGCGACTCAAATAATCTAGTTCGTTCAAATTGATTGTGTGACTCAATCAATCTACCGTTCATCCCTACCTTCGTCCCAGTTCCGCACCATAAGCTTGGAATCGTTTTGATCATCAAGTGATCTTAAGTTGGAGCGACTCCGATCTTATGTCAGCATGCATCCTATCATGATATTGACCTTGATCAAATTGATGTTCACCATGATGATAACTACTACCCCGATCAAAATCTACATGACCTTGATAATTACTACTACTAGCACATGCTTGAGTCGTTCTTTCAAAACCCTCTCCATGTTGATATCAAACATAATATTGTGGCATAAACCCTCTATTTAGTAAATGATTCCACACCGTCTCAATAAAAATATATCTCGTATTATTGCATTTACGACAATGACAGAACATCTTACCGCTTTCCAGGATCGTTTGCATATTTTCGGCCTGATACTTGAATATTTCAAGCCCCTCTTTGAATTCTTTCGTCAACGCTCCCTCCGAATCTTTTTGCGTATACATCCATCTTCGTAGATCGTATATAGAAATTTTATAAAAAAGATTGTGAATGTTTTTTTATGAGTTTGTTTTTTTTTGTGGATTTACGTTTGAAATTATGATGTATTTATAAAAAATTTCCAAAAATACCAACGGATTTGCAACAGAAATTTACATCGAAATAAGATTACAACGAATTTACATCGAATATACGACGGATTTACGACGACTAGATTCGATGTAAATAGTTAGGTAAGCCTATTAAAAACGTGTTCTACCTAACTGGAAACAATCGACGTGAAATCGTCGTTAATTTACATAGAATACTGATCGTTGTAAATCCGATGTAAAGTTACATCGATTTTACAACGTAATATGAGAAATTCATATTCGTCGTAAATCCGATGTATATTTACATCGATATTACGACGAAATTGGATATCGTCTTACATTCGCCGTAAATACGTTGTAAAATTAAGACGATTTTACGGCGACAAATATTTACGATGGATTTACATTGAAACCATTTTTCGTCGTAAATCCGTCGTAATGTCGTTGGTCAATTACGACGATTTTAAATCGTCGTAAATTTTCGTTGGAAATAGGCAGTTTTCTTGTAGTGAAAAACCCAAAAAAAAATAAAGAAAACATATCCGTAAAACCAAAAATATACCCTAAATACCCGAAAAAATAACTAATATTTATGGGTATATAATTATACTTCGGATATTTCGGGTACCCGATCGGTTTTCGGTTCTGGTTCTTCGGGTATAAGAGTTTAGGATCCATCGGGTGCTTTTATAGGTTTCAGTTCGGGTTCGGTTCCTCCTAATCGGTTCGGTTCTGATTTGGTTCTTCGCCTCCGGGTATTTTGTCCAGTCCTAAATGTGATTAACGGCTTGGAATTGAAGTGCCTCTTGAGTTTGATGGGTTGGTGATACTGATTTCACAGGTGAAAGATTCAGAAATCGTGAGACCATAGATTTTGGTGGAGAAGAAGATGAGGAAATATGCAGGGAATTGTCTAAGCATGTCGATTTCGCAGATCAATGAATCAGAAAGCAAATCTGACACAGGGGAAGAGAAAATCGGTTCCGGCGTCGGCGAATTCCACTATTCGGAACAATTGGTCAACAACCGCTTTACACGTCGATGAAGTGCGTCTGAACGCTGGTCGTCTGAGATCTGAGTTTTCCTCCGCAGAGGCGGTTATCTCCATTATCGCCATAGCTGTATTATATTTTGTCTCTGCGTTTGGAGGTTATTGTTGGGCCTGTTTTTTTAATTTGTTGTTAATTATTGGCCCATTTTTAGTGTTTGATTTTAAATGATTTTGGACGATTTCGAGTGAAAATAAGATTAGATTAGAGGAGGAAATGAAACTAAGTGAGTGTTGAGGTGTCACAAATATAGAGTAGGAGTATATGAGGTGGCAGCCTAAGAAGAGAGAACATTCTACTTTATATATATACTAGTGGTTGATCCGCGCTTCGCGCGAAATTTTGTATTGTGTTTATTGACATAGTTAGAAGAAAACTCGATGAAATCAAATCTTTTCAATAAATTTTGTATTTCACAAAGTAAAAAAAAAAA
>PKML01043663.1:150837-168055 GCA_002933935.1 Eutrema yunnanense | reverse complement strand
AGGAAGACCATGAAAGAGATGCTGTCCCACTAGAGTGAAGTAAGCAGGCTTCAGCTAGAAGTCATTCCTCTCGAACGCCGGAGGACGAATCGCTGACCGATTGGCGAAAAACTGGTCAGGCCTGTTGTACTCACCAATCGTCCTTCCACGAATAACCACGTCATTCCTCGCGTTCCAAGCGACATTCGCAGCGACAACAGGAGCAGGTGGTATGACGATCCCCTCTCCATCCGACCCTCTTGGTCTCTGTAAGCACCAGCTGCATCACGAACCAACTGATTGTTGTTCATCTTAGCTGATTTCTTTTCTTTCTTGTATGTGCGTTCCACAAGTGCTAGTTGTTCCAGTGATAGATCAACTAGCTCAGCGTTCTTGTTGCTTCTGGTTTCTCGATTAGGCATGCACCTGAAAACAAAAGTCTAGAACGTAAGTAACCGAAATATACCCTTGAGTATCGATCGATACTCGGGCGATTTAGACGAATTTCTTAGCTAAAATCTAATGGCGAATTGAGTCCCCGGCAACGGCGCCAAAATTTATATGCTCAATTTAATACCCTAAATAGTACTAAAGCAGTTACTGCAGTAAATCAGGGGTCGAACACAAGAACTCAGTTATCACACAATAGATTGTATAGATTCGAAACACGCTAAATCAAAAGATGTAATTGAAAACAAGATTGCAAGTAAAAGCGTTTGTAAATTCAGTTGGAGGAATATAGGCTCAGGGTATTTCTCAGGAAATCAATGAATGCAGCTAAATTAACTAACATGATTCAGATTAAGCACGGTTCTAGAACTCAAATCACTAAAATATAATTAACCAACTCTAGTTGCGAAAACTATCTAAATCTAAATCTTAGGAATTCCAAATCTCTTTGCGAATCCTAAAGTCTAAACCAGCTTTAAAGTTCAGGTTTGATATGTTCACAAATTAATTAAACCAAATCTCTTTGCGAATAATTAATTTGCTCACCTAGGTTCTATCAGGTAATCAATCGCACTCTTGTGCCTAATCAATTATCCTAAGATCTAAGTTCTAGGTGATCAATCTAGAATTAGCTTTGAGAACAACCTAAGGTGAAGAACTAATTCAGGTAGTGAATCCTAACAGATAATCAACCTAGCATTCAAAGAAATCCCTATGAGAAAACCCCAAACCTAACAGGTGATCTACTCAGACATGGAGATTGAATCAATAAACATGACTGAATAAATACTCAATAAAAGAAAGAAAGGTTTTGAGATCTGATCTCGGACGAAGGGAGATTCAGACTTGTCTCTCTAAAACCAAAGTAAAATCAAACACAGAAATAAAGCATAGCCTAAACAAGTGGCTGTAAAATCCTATTTATAACCTAAAACACGAGTTGGGGTCTTTAAAGACTTCTGGGCACTTTTGCAATTCTTCAAGTCTTGGAAAACTCGCGGGTCGTGTCTTGCTGCGATGGGTATCGATCGATACTTGTCGTGAAATCAGATACTCAGCAACACGACTTCAGCTCTTGCTCCAAACTGCTCCAGAAAGCTCCCATAATTCCAATAATGCTCCAAATGTGCTAAGACCTGCAAGGGACTCTAAAAGACTCCAAAACACTAGAAAGACTCTATAAAAAGGACTTATATCATGGCTTAAATAGGGTAAAAACAATGATATATCAGAAAGGGGAATGCAATATTGTGATGTGGTTAGTGTAAGTTATCAAGAATAGCTCTTAGTGATAGTTATAGCCTCATAGAAACAAAGGAAAAAGCCAAAAATTGGCTAAGGCATCAATTGGTAAATGATGAGGCAATGCAAAGAAAAAGAAAGAAAGAAGAGCTAAAGAAACAACAAAAAGAAGCACGAGACCACAAGATTCAATGGAGCAGAAGAAATTCCCCAAGTGAGAAAGGATGAAGTGGAAGAAGGAGTTCAAGTATGGGACATGACGGCAAAAAGGCCAAGTGAGAAAAGGGTAGCTTAGGATGAAGACTTCATGGGTAGATATGCTAGGGGTTAGAGATGATTTAGGCATTGGGTAGATGTGAGTCTATCCTTGTATGCATAGATTGTCTTTTACTCTTAGCATTTTGCTAAAGCTTGCTCATTCATTGAGAGATCCCTTGCATTAGAGTAATCCCCTATATTTGAGATCATCTTTATCTCAAGACCTTCATCCTAGCCAAATGGATTCACTTGCCTTGCATAAGCATGATTCACTTGAAACGATTAATGAATGTTAAAGGATTGGATGACATGAATACTTGTGTAGGTTGAGGCTTGAATTTGATTCGTATAGGGAAGGATATGGCTAGCTCTTTTTGAGTAGACTTGTTTGATCGCATCTTAGAGCTAGTAACTTGGACATTGAGTTGAATTCTTTTTATGGCACTTTAGGATTTGAGCTCCCATATTTAGTCTTCTCCCTTTCTTTATTCTTGTTTGCTTGAGGACAAGCAAATGTTTAAGTTTGGGGGAATTGATATTCCCATATTTTACCTCTTTTTAGCATGCATTCTTGTTATTGTTTTTTGTCTCATGCATGTGTCTTGCATAGTTTTTATAGCATTTTGGTATTTATTAGAGCATTAGGTGTTTGCATTAGGTCCTAGTGAGTCTTTTCATGCATTTGGAGTGTTTTTAGGTGATTTGGAGACAATTGATGATATTTGGAGAAATGGGCCGAAGTAGAATGCAAAGACCATCCGAGACGCCGGAAATATGTGACTGAACGGAGGCCCTCTGTTATGAATAAGCTTGCACAACCTTCACGGAAGTTGTAGAGGAGTGAGTTAGCTGTCCAGGAGAGTTTGAATCAGGTCAGTTTGAGATTTGGTTGAGGAGGTATCGCAGATTTACTGAAAACATCTCTGCCTGGCCGAGGAGCTTTCTCTTGTCTCCTTAAAAACTCTTTAGCATCGACCCAGCTCTTCCCACAGGTCGATGTTGATGCTAGATACAACATCAGGGCCTTAGCATCGACCCAGCTCCCCTTCACATCGAGCAACAAATCGATGCTCAGCTTCAGGGCGTTTACATCGACCCAGTTCCTTCCCACCGGGCGATGCAGCCGAAGTGACTCAACGATCAGGACAAATGAAGACATTCCCGTGCCCAGTTTAATCTGAAGTCTTCATGAAAGTTGTAGCCAAGTGCGTTAGCGAACTACAGGAGGTTGTTTCGGGTCATTCATATACGTGGTTCGTTAGATATGGTCACTTTACTGAGAGTACGTCAGTTTGAACGAAGCCACCCGACATGCCTGAAATACCTGGCTGGACGAATGGTCTTCAATCTGATTTAGCCTCGGTAGCCTTCACAAACGTTGTATCCATGTGTATTATCTGTCCACGGGAGGTGGTTTGAGGCCATTAGGACATGTATCCCAGGAGATATCACGGTTTTAGCGAAAGGTTCTTCACAAGACCATATTTGACCCATTTCGACCGGGTCGGTACCCGGTTTGTCCCGGGTCGGTACCCGGTTTGTCCCGGGTCGACCCGGTCCGCCCTCTTTCTCTATAAAACCCCTAAAAACCTAATTTTCATGTTAAGTTTTCTTCTTTCTAGAGTTGGGTTTTATCCCAAACTCTTCTTATGATTATTTTGGATGGATTTTCATCATTCATGCCACTCTAGTGAAGGATTCTTCAACATATCTTTATATAATGCTTATTTAATCCTTGTTCTTTATCTTTATGTCTCTTTTTCTCTTGTGTTCTTCCTTGTTCTTCATGTTTAGGCCTTAGACCCCTTTTTGTTGGATTTTGGATTTTGCTTGATTTGGATGGTTTGATGATTGATTGTTGATGCCTAGGACTAGATAAACATTTGTTCTCATGATAGGAAGGATATTAATGCTATGATTGAATTGAAAACTTATTTTCTAGAACTTAAACATTTCATGCAGACAAGGTGTTCGATGAAATGTCTTGAAAACTTCTAAGCATGCTTTTCATTCTAAGTGATCGGTGGATGCTGACTTTAGGATGAATTGTTGACTAAAATGGATTTGTGGTAAACTATGGATTATCTAAGTGATCGGTGGATGCTGACTTTAGATGATTCATACAATGATTAGTGTCATGGAAGTGAACTAATCTACTTGAAAGTGTTCCATGTCATAAGAATAAATGTGCATTGAATGTTTCGGCATCGTTAGTCAATTGTCTTGATGGTTAGATGATGATGATTTAGGTTGATTCTTGTTAGGTCCTTCACTTAGGTTGACCTTAAAGCTAGTTTTGGATTGAAAGATCAAAACTAGAGCTTAAGCATTTCATGCCCGGTAGGTGTTCGATGAAATGCTTGAACCAAACTTTTTGTGAGATTTTCATGCCTAGCCAATGAGAGTTGATGTCTAGGGTGATTAGTGAACTATGTGGAATTGGAGGTATAAAGCTTGTTAATCATATTATCACAAACGAGAGTTTGATCTTGATTTGGTGATTAACAAAGTGATTAGTGCCACGAGAGTGGATTAGTCATAATTATGAATTCCATGTTCTAGGATAGTGTTTAATTCAATCTTTATCATCATTGTTTGTTCATTAATCATCTTCTTGATAGTTAATTTATTTTTCAACACTTCTATCTTTGTTTTCTTTCTTGCATTTGTTTCTTTTCCCATAAATATAAAACCCAAAAACATTTGTTCTAGCTTAGGAAGATTCATGTATTCCTAGTGATTCAATCTTAACTTCCTTGGTTCGATATCTCAAATACTACAATGACATGAGTGAGATTTGAGTAATTGACTAGTAAAAATCCTACTATCAGAAATTTGGAGAAGATATTCCCCCGATGTTTTCTTATGTTGTGAAACATGTTCCCATTCATCTCCCTCACAAAGCAGAATTATGCGGACATGTTCAATTTAGGTGGATGTACCCATTCAAGCGCTTCATGAAACATTTAAAGGGAAATGCCAAAAAATCGAGCAAAAGTTGAAGGATCAATTGTTGCAGGAAGTTTGACTGAAGAAACTTGACACTTCACATCATACTATTTCGCTATAAAAGTCTGCACACGCAAACAGACTCCCCGAAGATATGATGATGGTGGGTGGGACGAACTTATCCAGTAGAGGGTGTCCCATACATCTTCTCACCAATATGTCGTCTTAATGGAAAATTGAAGGAAATTTTGGTGGTCTAATGAGAATGACTATCACAACGCACATACGTACATTCTCCTAAACTGCGAGGATGTGATTCTTTACGAGAGGTAACGTAACTAATCCACTTATCAATTATACTTGATTTCATTATTAATTAATTAACGGTGTTAATTTCAATATATATATATATATATATATAGTCAGGTACGAGAATGTATTGAAGGCGTTTCAGATAATGAAATAAATTATCGTTAAGATCGACACTTTGCTTCGTGGTTGAAGACGCAAGTAAGTTAATAGTTATAAATATTTCCTTTAGATTGATACTCTATCGATCTACTATATATGATCACTCCTCGTCGTAACATGCACACTTATCGATCTGTCTTAGGTGGATCATGGCGACCCAGTATATCCAATATGGTTTCATGAGTTATTGCAAGGCCCCATCTCGAAGATAACGGCCACACCCATGTATTTAACATGTGGTTATGTGTTTTCTACATACAAGTACGGCGTTCGACGGACAATTACCAACTACGGAGTATGTGTAAGGGGTGAAATAGATTATTATGTGGTATTGCAAGAAATAATAGAAGTGGAGTACCCCGACTTGGTTATGAGAAAATGTGTTCTCTTCAAATGTGATTGTTTCGATCCAGCAGTCGGCCGAAGGGTGCGAATTAACAAATTTGGTTTGGATGACGTCAACAAATCACGATGATACAACAAGTTTGAGCCATTTATCCTAACATCACAAGCAAAACAAGTCACATTTGTTCCATATCCGCGAGTTCGAACCACTGGGATCTCATGGTTATCGGTTAAAAAAATTGTTGGTGTTTACGATCTTCCAATGCAACAAGATTATTGTTGTGACATTACAGAATCGGAGATTAAAAATGATGTTCTTTTAATTGATCCTCTGAAAATGCAACTTGAATATCTACCTGACGACACAAACAAAAAAGGCGATTCCGATGAGTTTGAAGAGAGTGATGATGTTGATGAACCTGAAGATGATGAACCCAATGAAGATATGTCATCATATGAGTCTGATTGATTTATAATATATTTCTTTGTATGATAAAAAAACTATATATTCAAGACATTAATTAATATTTCTTCCTTTATATACTTTTATTTTGCTAAGTTATGAAATATGGGCGATGACGCGAAGCCCGTTTACAATTACATGCGTTCCGAAGTTTGGAACGTCTTGAAGCGTTAATGGATAGATCCACATGCGCAGAGTATGGCTGCTAAGTGTTTGGCTACTCAGAACAATGTCGGTCCATACGGTCTTCCGGCTGTTACACAACATACTTCAGGTCAAACGCCTTTTGCGGAAAGGCGCCTTCTGATGGTATGGTTTGTTAATTTCGATTTCTGTGATTTTATTATTATAACCATTAACCATATAAATTTTTTGGTATGTTTTGGTAGGCGAACGGAGGCGAACTTCCTCCATTGACCAAAGTTTTTGAAGAAACTCACAAAAAGAAAATGATGCTTTTGCGGATGCTCGGGCGGAGAATGTCTACAATGACGCAATGGAAAAGATCGTCGAGCGTCAAACTCAGCTCTCTCAGCAGCTATCACCTGGCGGTAGCTCGGTCCAATCCACATCGTCTTTGACCACATCCGAGATGGACCAGATTTTTGAAGAGGAAATATAATTAAGTTATATTTTTATAGAACTAATTTGTATGTTTCTTATAATTTAATTACTAAATTTAACGTTTATTTTTTTTAGGTTGCTTCGAAAAAAAATAGCAGAATTTTAGGGATGGGATCGATCTGAGATACTCATGTCGCCTCGTCTTCCCTACGCCATACATTCGAGGATCCGGTTGTGTTGCGGAACGAGTTAAATGTCGCCCACTCCGAGCTCAACACTTTGAGGGCGAAGCAACATGTATACGATGTGAAGATCCAGGGATACGACGCACTTTTCGACATTCTTGTCGCGAGTAACCCCAATTTGGCGAGCAAAATAAGGAAGCATCTGACGGATGCATCGACATCGGGTCTAAGGGATGAGCAGCCGGATGCGGATGAGCGGACGAAATTAGAGCGGAGAATTGCGGCAGCTTCGGACGCGAAGCTGTTCGAGAATTTCGATATTCACCTTGCGAATAATTAGATATTTTCTAGTTATTATTGTATTTCGAATTTTATTTTTTAATGAAAATTTTAAATTATAAATTATAAATTTTTTATTATGTAATTTATAAATTAAATTTGAAAAAATATTTATAAATAATATAAAAGTAATATTGAGAATTGATGAGAAATCGTTGTTAAA
This sequence comes from Eutrema yunnanense, assembly GCA_002933935.1. Taxonomy (NCBI): domain Eukaryota; kingdom Viridiplantae; phylum Streptophyta; class Magnoliopsida; order Brassicales; family Brassicaceae; genus Eutrema; species Eutrema yunnanense. The sequence continues at coordinate 160,647 of PKML01043663.1, read as the reverse complement.
TAACATCATATTTATATTGATTTGCTTTACAACGTCTTAACATCGATATGGATTTATGACAGATTTACATCGATTTGGACTTTACGACAAATTTATATCGAATTACGTTTACGACGATTTATCATCGATTTTATATTCCAACGAATTTATTACAAAAATTTATACCAACGACTAGCACGATACAATAAAATAAATTTCTCGTTGTTAATCCGATGTAATTTTCCAACGACATAACTTTGGTTGTATGATCGATGTTAATTTACCATCGATATTACGACGAATTGTTTACTATGATTCATATTCTTCCCAATTTTCACGACGATATTACGATAATTTTTGAATAACGATGATCCCATTACGACGATATGTCAATCATCGCTAATTCGTCCCAAACCCCATTTTACAACGATTTTACAATGAATATGGCTGTTGTAATAGACATGTTTTCTTGTAGTGGAAATCCCTGAAATTCAAAAAAAAATCAAGAAATTCACGGAGCAATGATATTAATACAATAAAGAAGAAATAAGGAGTAATGGACACATGGGGGTGTAAATTAAAAGCTTGATTCAACGGCTGAGATCATTTTGAAGTCGACAGCTAGGAATAGATGTGTAAAAAGGAAGCACGAGAGAACATTGATTCATTCACAAAATTGGTGTTGAAGTTTGTTATCTCTTTCATCTCGTTTTCTCTCCGTAATCGTACTTTCTTCATCCAATACGAATAACCTTTTCTTATATCTGGATTCTTGTAAGGTGAACGTGATATTTGTTTTATGAACATTGGATTCTCTTGGAAATTTAATTTAGGTTTCGATTGTATCAAAGGTATCAGACAAAAGACATTTCTCTGAAAATGTGTTTTTGAAGTAATGAAGGATCATAAATTGTATGCGAAGAGGAGTAAATGTGCTTTTGCAACTACTAAAGTGGAGAATTTGGGTCATTTTATTGTAGAGAAAGGTGTTTCAACTGACCCTGCAAAGGTACAAACAGAAGCAGATTGGCCTAATCCTAATAACTTGAAGTAGTTAAGAGGTTTTATGTGTTTGGCAGGTTATTACATGGGCTTTGTCAAGAATTTTGGTAAGATAGCCAGACCTTTAACACTATTAAGCAAGAAGGATTCATTTCTCTGGTCTAATGAAGCAAACGATGCTTTCAAAAATTTGAAGAAAACTTTATGTACTGCTCCTGTCTTATCTCTTCCCATGTTTGACATACCATTTCTGGTTGAAACTGATGCAAGTGATCAGGGGATTGGAGCGGTTCTTATGCAAGATGGTCATCCATTAGCCTACATCATTAGACATTTGAAGGGGAAGCAACTCCATCTCTCTATTTATGAAAAAGAATTGTTGACGGTGGTTTTTGCAGTGCAAAATTGGATACATTATTTACTTAATGTTTATTTTGTGATTAAAACTATTCAAATGAGTCTTAAATACTTATTGGAGAAAATGCTTAATATTCCAATACAACAACAGTGGCTACCGATGCTTTTGGAGTTTGATTATGAAATTCAATACAAAGAGGGTAAGCAGAACTTGGTTGCAGATGCTCTCTCTAGAGTCAAAGGATCTGAGATACTGATGAGGACATCGATACAAGCTCAGCTGGATCCGAAGAAGAAGCTGCCCACATAGCAACTATGGAACAAACACCAAGAACAAGATCAGGAACACGACGTGTGAGAGAGAAATTTATCAAGTCTATGAAAAGCCTTATCACCAAAGAAGTGCAAGAGGACGTGCAAGAACTGCACAAGACTCATACAACACCATTCTTGCAGGTTCTTCAAGGAAACAAAGAATTTGCTATCTTCACCATTACCAAGCAAATTCAAGAGGCCCAAAGAAGTCACTAAATGGGTATGTGCTCCATTTGTGCTCTTTTTCCCTTAACCAAGTTTTTTCCCAATGGGTTTTCTTGGTAAGGTTTTTAATGAAGCAAATGGTTCACATTATCATTGGCCTATTTAGTTAATTTTCCTCAAGCCCAGCAACACAAGAATTCGACCATGGAGAGTTCAAGAGTCAATTTCGAATTTCAAGCTATGCTTTAATGTTGTCTCTTTCTCTCTCCTTCATGCAGACTTGTTGCTTCTCTTTATAGTTATTTTGTAACTCATTTTCGAACCCTAAGTCTTTTGTTGAGTAATTTTGAGAGTTTCTCTCTTTGATATTTCTGTGAAAGAAATATTTGTCTTCTAAACTTATTGTGTGTGATTCCTTGAAGCTTAGAGTGTATCAGTCTTATCATAGATCCTTTCACCGATATGTGTGGCGTCTCTCGATCCCCTCTCTATCCATTTCACCCACCTGAATCTGTTGTGAGTGACCTTAGTCCAACAACAGCTTCACCATCGTTTTCACTTCACTTCATCATCACTTCATTTGAATCTTTTGAGAGTGCCCTTAGTCTAGCAACAGTTTCTCCATCAATCTATCCTTTAGACTCCAACTCGTTTGGTTCCTATATGATACGAATCGACTAAGGACCGGCTTGCTCATGTACGGTGGAGGTTGGATAGATCCTTGACTTCAAAGAATCCACAAAGAAATATGATAAGGCGTGAGTGATGAACTCAAAAATCCTTAGGCCCAATCTACGATGAACGATCTGAAACGAGGGGGTGGCTTCGATGCTTGAGGGATCCGAGAATAAGGATGATAAAGCATGGGTGTTAACCCAAAAATATTTATGCCCCTTATCACAAGAAGAATCGAACAAACAATCGGATCGAAGGTTGCGTCGAAGTGTTGCGGAAGACACTCGATAAACTGAAAAGAATTTCGATGAATAACCTTCAAAGAAATCGAGAAAAGAGAGTATAAACTCTGAAATAATTTTGATAAAAATAATTGTATGTTTTTCGACAAAGAGAAGAGGAGAAGATAAAGAGGGAAAGCAAAGAGAATAGTCAAAGGTCAATTCTCAAAAATGAGAGAGAAGACATCGAAAATACAACAACAATTAAAGGATAGTTTGAATGCCTTTTGGGATTCCACCGAAAATCCCCTCAGAAAAATCCCTCGGACAAGTCCCTCGGAAATAATCCCTCAGAAGAATTCCCTCGGAAAAATTCCCCCCCCCCCGTGGAATTCTCGAGAGATCGGACCGTTAGACGGTGTAAGCCGGTTGCCTCATTAAAACCTCTATACGGAAAATCCATTGGGACAAAACCGTATACAGGAAAAAGAGTACAACACGACTTATACAAACGGCCAAACCTCAAGAAGAATTCGAAGATAGTGAGGTGAGGACGAGGTGCGTAACTTGGTCCTCCTCGATCCGGGTATCCGTGAGTAAGCTTCGAACCGCTCCGGCTAGCTTCCGTGTCTTGGACCTGGTGATGGGGCCTGCGGGAATGATCATTGCGTCTTCTTGAACCTCATCCAATGCCTTCGTGTCCATGATCATATCATCCCCCTCCACTTGAAAAGGATTTGCCCTCAAATCGATTTCATCTGCAAAATAGGGAATAATATCATCCACGTTGAAACTCGAGCTAACGGAATACTTAACTTGAAGATCGATTTTGTAGGAATTATCGTTGATCTTTTCCACAATGGTGAACGGTCCATCAACTCTAGGCAAGAATTTAGATTTCCTTTCTTCTGGAAACCGTTCCTTCCTTAGATAGATCCACACAAGATCACCGGGTTCAAAAACCTTCTTGTGTCGCCCTTTGTTTGCATGCTTGCGGTATTGCTCCGTCTTGTGTTCAATGTTTGCTTTCGCCTTTTCGTGCATCTGTTTGACCATCTCGGCCCTTTTTCCGTCCAAACTTACATGTTCACTCAAAGGTAACGGGGTTAAATCGAGAGGAGTAAGCGGATTAAAGCCATAAAGGAGTTAAAAAGGTGAAACCAAAGTAGTAGAATGTTGTGCATGATTGTAAGCAAATTCTACATGGGGTAAACAATCTTCCCACGACTTAAGATTCTTTTTAATCACCGTCCGCAAAAGCGTTCCTAAGGTCCTATTGACCACCTCGGTTTGACCATCGGTTTGCGGGTGACAAGTAGTAGAGAAACAAAGCTTAGTTCCTATTTTAGTCCAAAGGGTCTTCCAAAAATAACTTAGAAACTTTGTATCTCTATCCGAGACTATGGTCCTAGGCATCCCATGCAAACGAACAACTTCCCTAAAGAATAAATCAGCTATGTTCAATGCATCATCGGTCTTATGACATGGAATAAAATGCGCCATTATAGAGAACCTATCGACCACAACAAAAATCGAATCACTACCTTTCCTAAAACAAAGTCCATGGATATATCGGTCCAAGGTGCACTACGAATGGGTAATGGGGAATGCAGACCTTGATTTTGGCGTTTGGACTTGGCGTACTTACATGTCGTGCATCGGTTGCAAATTCTTTCTACGTCACGTTTCATGTGTGGCCAGAAGAAGTGATCTTGCACGATGTGAAGGGTCTTGGCTATGCCAAAATGTCCCATGAGTCCACCGCCGTGTGCTTTCCTAATAAGAAGATCTCGCAAAGAGGACTTAGGAATACAAAGACGGTTCTCGTAAAACAAGAAACCGTCGCTTCTAAAATATTTTCCACAAACGAATTTTTCACAAGATAGAAAGACTTCCTAGAATTCAGAATCTGAGGCGTAAGCTTCCTTGATCATCTCAAACCCAAGTATCTTGGCATCAAGAGTGGAAATCAAAGTGTACCTCCGAGACAACGCATCGGCGACCACGTTTTCTTTACCTTGCTTGTATTGGATTACGTACGGAAACGTCTCGATAAATTCGACCCAACGTGCATGCCTCTTGTTCAACTTTTGTTGGCTCTTCAAGTGTTTAAGGGATTGATGATCCATATAAATAATGAATTCTTTCGGCCATAGGTAATGCTGCCACGTTTGGAGAGCTCGGACTAAGGCATAAAGTTCCTTGTCGTATGTCAGATATTTAAGCGTTTCTCCTCCGAGTTTCTCACTGAAGAATGCTACCTGTTTCTTCTCTTGCATAAGCCCATCACATATACCAATACCAGAAGCGTCACATTCGATTTCAAAAGCTTTCATAAAATCAGGTAAAACAAGAAGAGGGGCGTGATTGAGTTTATTTATCAGAAGTTGGAAAGCGTCCTCTTGCGCTTGCTCCCGACGAAAGCCCACATCTTTCTTTGTAACTTCGGTTAGTGGTACGGCAATGGTATTGAAGTCACGAACGAATCGTCGATAAAATCCAGCTAATCCGTGAAAACTTCGGACCTCGCTAACGATCTTAGGGCTCGGCCAATCTCAGATTGCCTTGATCTTGTTCTCGTCCACTGTAATGTTGTTTATCGACGCACATCCGCCAAGTACCGTCCTTCTTGGGTACGAGTAACACGGGAATGGCGCATGGGCTCATACTCTCCCGTATGTGTCCTTTCGCCATAAGCTCACCAACTTGGCGTTGTAGTTCCTTGGTTTCCACAGGATTAGTGCGATAAGCCGGCCGGTTCGTAAGTGTAGCTCCGGGGGCGAAATCAATTTGATGTTCGATACCGCGGAGTGGTGGCAAACCACTTGGACCATCTTCCGGGAAAACATCTGAATATCCCTGCAAAAGAGAAGAGATACTACTCGGAATATCCGGCTCAGGGTTAGCCATGCTTGTAAAAGCATCCCTAAAAACAAGTAAAACAAAAGATTGCCGAGAAATGAGAGCATGTTTAAGTTCACTCGGTTTAACAAGTAGATATTCATTCACGGGTGTTATCTCACATATTTTTGAACCAACACTCTCAGTTTTAATAGAAGTAGAGGTTGAGGGATCGCTTACCTTGCTTTTGCCTTGGTTTTGTTCAAGTTTGAGTTGGTCGAGAAATACCTCGTGTGGAGATAATGGTGCAAGGGTGATCTTTCGGCCTTGATGTTCAAAGGAGTGCTTGTTTGTAAACCCATCATGGATGGCTCTACGGTCGTATTGCCACGGTCTTCCAAGTAGGATATGACCAGCCTCCATAGGTAAGACATCGCACACGATTTCATCCTCATATCGGCCTATCGTCAAAGGAACCGAAACTTGTCGGGTAACTTTGAGTTGTCTTTGATTATTCAACCACCTAAGGTTATAAGGCCGTGAATGCTTCCTGGTCTCCATACCTAGCTTATCCACTAAAGTAGTGCTAGCAACATTAGTACAACTTCCACCGTCAATTATAAGACTACATACCTTGCTTTTGACCATGCATCTGGTATGGAAGAGGTTATCTCGTTGTTCGTTCTCAACGACCGGTTCCTGGGCAAGAAGAAAACGTCTAGCTACTAATAGCTCTCCATCAACCGCATGTTCTTCATAATCGTCAAAGATTGGTGCGGTTTCATTTTCCTCTTCCTCGTCGGTCACGATTTCGCCATTTTCTAACATTAACATGGCTCGGGGATTTGGGCATTTGCTCGCATAATGTCATTTGCCTCTGCACTTAAAACATTCAATATCACGATTACGTATAGGATTAGAATCGACCTTACCCTTGTAGTCATGACCGGACGAACTCGGCTTATAGTCCGTCTTAGGCTTAAAATCGGTCCGGGGAGGATAAGTCGGTTTCTCTCCTTTGGGGTAGCTCGACTTTGAGCTAGAAGCATATGGTTGGCGTGAGACGCCTTTCCTTTTGAGCTGCTGCTCCACTAAAATAGCCTTGTGTAACATTTCTTCCAAGGTTGCATAGGTTTGCATTTCCATGCGGTCTTGTAAATCGCGGTTCATACCGGCTTGGAACCTTGCCATTGTGGCGTCACTTGGTTCATCTACATCAGCCTTAAGCATAAGCTTTTCCATTTCTCGGAAGTGGTCTTCCACGCCTTTCTTGACTTAACCGTCTCAACCGTTGGTGAAGTTCTCGATGGTAATGGAGCGGCACGAAACGTCTTCGCATTAGTATGATCATTTCCGTCCATGTCTCTACGGGGATCTCTCCATTACGCCTCCTGTTTGTCACAATTTGATCCCACTAGTCAATAGCATATTCATGGAATTCAGTGGTGGCTAACCTGACTTTGTTATATTCGGTAAACTTTTGGCAATCGAACACCAATTCGATTTTCTTTTCCCATTCGAGGAAAGCATCCGAGTCGTTCTTGCCGTAGAAGGGGGGAATACGTAGCTTCATTCCACCAAGATCATTGTCGTTCCGTCTTCGGGGTTGTGGATGTCTAACTCGGTTTCCCTCGGATGAGTCTCCGCGATCGTAAAATGGATTGTCTTCCGGCTCGTATTGTCGCGATCGGTTTCTCCTCGGTCTAGCCGGTGCATGACAACTTCCTCGTCCCACGCTCTGTTCGGATCTCAAATCCACGGCCCCATTAGCCCTTTGTTAGACGCCTTGATTTCTTTCTTCCCTTCGCGGCGTCCGGACCTCAAGTTCGGCCATACGATCTCTCATCTCTTGTAGGATTTGAGTGATACCGTCCATCTTTTGGTTCATGGCGGCTTCTCGTTCTCTCCTTGAACGTGAAGTAGAGATTTCGCTTTCATCCGACATTTGTTCCTCGCACAAAAAACCAAACAACTTTTGACTGTATGCAAAATTCGGAGATCNTTTTCAAAAATTCAAAAAATCTTTTTTTTTTTTTTTTTTTTTGAATTTTAAAAATTATGTTTTTAAATCTAGACTACAGATCTATAATTCTTTTTTTTTATAAGAATTTAATTTAAATTAAACAAAACAAAAATGACAAAAAATAAAACCAAAAAAATTCTAAAGAAGATGAAGGGGTAAAAGGATAGATCTCACCGATTTTTAGAGCAAGTGGCTCTGATACCACTTGATATGAATCGACTAAGGACCGGCTTGCTCATGTACGGTGGAGGTTGGATAGATCCTTGACTTCAAAGAATCCACGAAGAAAGATGATAAGGCGTGAGTGATGAACTCGAAAATCCTTAGGCCCAATCGACGATGAACGATCTGAAACGAGGGGGTGGCTTCGATGCTTGAGGGATCCGAGAATAAGGATGATAAAGCGTGGGTGTTAACCCAAAAATCTTTATGCCCCTTATCACAAGAAGAATCGAACAAACGATCGGATCGAAGGTTGCATCGAAGTGTTGCGGAAGACACTCGATAAACCAAAAAGAGTTTCGATGAATAACCTTCAAAGAAATCGAGAAAAGAGAGTATAAACTCTGAAATAGTTTTGATAAAAATGATTGTATGTTTTTCGACAAAGAGAAGAGGAGAAGATAAAGAGAGAAAGCAAAGAGAATAGTCAAAGGTCAATTCTCGAAAATGAGAGAGAAGACCTCGAAAATACAACAACAATTAAAGGATAGTTTGAAAGCCTTTTGGGATTCCACCGAAAATCCCCTCAGAAAAATCTCTCGGGAAAGTCCCTCGGAAATAATCCCTCGAAAGAATTCCCTCGGAAAAATCACCCGCGGAATTCTCGATAGATCGGACCGTTAGACGGTGTAAGCTGGTTGCTTCGTTAAAACCTCTATACGGAAAACCCGTTGGGACAAAACCGTATACAGGAAAAAGAGTACAACACGACTTACACAAACGGCCAAACCTCAAGAAGAATTCGAAGATAGTGAGGTGAGGACGGGGTGCGTAAGTTGGTCCTCCTCGATCCGGGTATCCGTGAGTAAGCTTTGAACCGCTCCGGCTAGCTTTCGTGTCTTGGACCGGGTGATGGGGCCTGCGGGAATGATCATTGCGTCTTCTTGAACCTCATCCAATGCCTTCGTGTCCATGATCATATCACTATATCATCTGGTATCTGAGCTTAAACGCTCCTAATCAGGTTTATCTATTCCTTTTGTTTTAGTTCATTTCGTTTTGTTTCATTGCTGTGCGTATATCGTAAGAAAACCCCATAAAATTTTTGTTTTTCTTCATCTGTTGTATGCGATTTGTTAGACATGTTGTAGATTGATATATCATGGTTTTTACCTCGTTTAAGCCATGATATAAGTCCGTTTTATCGAGTCTTTATTCTATTATAGAGACTTTTATAGTCTTTTATAGGTTTTAGCACATTTGGAGTATTATTGGAGATATTGGAGTTTTATGGAGCATTCTGGAGCGAAACTGAAGTCTGATAACTAAGTGCCCAATCGAAGCGTCAAGCATCGATCGATACCCCCTGGTATCGATCGACACCTATTGAAGCAGATTTCAAGTCGCGACTTAATGAAGATTTGAAGAATTACATAATTGCCCTAGAAGACTTTGATATTTATAAGAAGACCCCAATTCGTGCTTAGACTATTTAATTAGGTTTTACAGCCACTTTCATGGCTATGCTTATTTTATTCTGGTTTTGAGAGAGAGCTTTTAAAGGGAGACAAGTCTGAAACTATGTTCGTCTGAGAGAAGATTTCGAACCCTCTTGTTACTCTTTCTGATTTATTTGATGATTTATTCAGTTATGTTGATTGTTTCATTCTCCATGTCTGAGTAGATCCCTTGTTAGGTTCAGGGTTCTCAATAGGGTTTTCTCTGAATGCTATGTTGATTTATTATTAGGATTCACCATCTGAATTAGTTCTTCACCATAGGTTGTTTGCAAAGCTAATTCTAGATTGATCACCTAGAAGTTAGATCTTAGGATAATTGATTAGGCACGAGAGTGCGATTAATTACCTGATAGAACCTAAGGTAGGCAAAATAACTATTCGCAAAGAGATTTGGTTTAGTTGTTTTGCGAACATATCGAACTTGTAGATTAAAAGCTGATTTAGACTTTAGGATTCGCAAAGAGATTTGGAATTCCTAGGATTTAGATTTAGATAGTTTTCGCAACGAGAGTTGGTTAGCTATACTTTAGTGATTTGAGTTCAAGAACCG
>PKML01043663.1:107449-134100 GCA_002933935.1 Eutrema yunnanense | reverse complement strand
GAAAAGGATATTACGCAAGGGACTGCCCAAATCAGAGAGTTATGATTCTAAAAGCCAATGGAGAATATGAGTCTCAAGATGAAGCAGAGTACGAACCAGAAGAGTGTGAAGAAGATGTTGTGGATTATGCTGACACCGGAGAGCTTCTAGTTACAAGGAGAGCACTCGGCGTTCTCTTTGAGCCTGAGACTATTCAAAGAGAAAACATTTTCCACTCTCGTTGTACCGTAAACTCCAAGGTATGTAGCTTAATCATTGATGTTGGTTCTTGTACTAACGTAGCCAGCAAGTATTTGGTTGATAAGCTAGGTATCCCAAAGACAAAGCATCCTAGACCATACACGCTTAAGTGGTTGAATGATGATACTGAGCTTAAGAACGCCGAGCAAGTCTCTATACCTTTTAGCATTGGCAAGTATGCAGATCAAGTTGTGTGTGACGTGGTACCTATGCAAGTTGGACATCTGCTCTTAGGTCGTCCATGGCAGTTCGATAAGGAAGCACTACACAATGGCCGTACTAATTACTATACTTTCGTGCACAACAACAAGAAGCACAATCTTGCACCTTTAACTCCAACATAAGTGCATGAGATGCAACAAGCTATGTCCAAAGGAAACAAGCTAAGTAAAACCAATATTTATGTAACACCTAATACTGTTTTTAAATCACGTGAACATGTGCTACTAATGGTTTTCAAGGAATGATTGTTTTCAGGTCAAGAGAAACATGATTTACCAGCTGCTATTCTAGAGCTTCTTGATCAGTTTAGTGATGTGTTCCCCGAAGTACATTCATGAGACTCATGAACCATATCTTAAGACTCATTTGGACTCACTAACGCCCCAAGTACATTCATGAGACTCATGAACCATATCTTAAGGCCATACATCTGTAAGTTCGTAGTAGTCTATTTTGATGATATATTGATCTATAGTACATGTCTTGAAGATCATTTACAACATTTAGAACAGGTTCTAAAAGCGCTTCGGCTAGAAAACCTTTATGCGAACTTAAAGAAGTGTACCTTCTGCACTGATCAAGTTGTATTCTTAGGATTTGTTGTAAGTTCCCAGGGTTTGGAATTCGATGAAGAAAATATTAAGGCGATACAAGATTGGCCAACTCCAACTACGATTGGACATGTGAGGTGTTTCCATGGATTGGCTAGCTTCTACAGGAGATTTGTGAAGGATTTTAGTAATGTTGCTGCACCCCTTACTTCGGTGATTAAAAAAAACGTGAAATTCAAATGGGGGCAAGCACAAGAGGATGCATTCAACAAGCTCAAAGACAGCCTCACACATACACCTGTTTTGGTACTTCCTAATTTTGAGAAAACCTTTGAGATTGAATGTGATGCTTCTGGTACAGGCATATGAGCTGTCCTAACTTTCCAATTTACAATAAGGAGTTATATGCTTTGGTAAGATCTCTTGAAACTTGGCAACACTATCTACTGTCCAAAGAGTTTGTTATTTATACAGATCATGAGACGCTCAAGCATCTAAGAGGACAAACTACGCTAAAGAAGAGACATGCTAAGTGGCTTGAGTTCGTAGAAACTTTTCCCTACGTAATCAAGTATAAGAAGGGAAATGAGAACATTGTAGCTGATGCTTTATCAAGGAGACACGCTTTAATCAGTACAATGGAGGCTAAGATCATGGGTTTTGAGCATATTAAGAGCTCATACAAAACTGATCCAGATTTTCAAGAAATCTTCAAAGAAACAAGCAAGGCTGCTCGTGGAGCATTCTATCAACATAATGGATTCTTATTCAAAGATAAAAGGCTGTGCATTCCTCAAGGATCAATGAGAGAACTACTGATTGGACAAGCTCATGAAGGAGGCCTTATGGGACATTTTGGACGAGATAAGACTTTGAGCGTGCTTATGGAGCATTTCTACTTGCCGCACATGAAACGAGATGTGGAGAGGTTCTGTGCCAAGTGCATCACTTGCCTAAAGGCAAAATCCAGGTCACATCCTCATGGTTTATATATGCCTTTGACTATTCCTAACCTGCCTTGGGTAGACATCTCTATGGACTTTGTTTTAGGTCTGCCAAAGATCAACCACAAGGATTCTATCTTTGTAGTTGTAGACAGATTCTCAAAGATGGCTCATTTCATTCTGTGCAACAAGACTAATGACGCTACTCAAACTGCTGATCTCTTTTTCAAAGAAGTAGTGCGTTTACATGGAGTGTCGATGACCATTGTCTCAGATCGTGACACTAAGTTCGTAAGCCATTTCTGGAAAACTTTGTGGGCAAAGTTGGGAACCAAGCTGCTTTTCTCAACTACTTGTCACCCCCAAACAGATGGCCAAACTGAGGTAGTAAACCGTACTCTATCTACTTTGCTGAGAGCAACGGTTGGTAAGAATCTAAGGAATTGGTTATCATGCTTACCTTTCATTGAATTTGCTTATAATCATGCTAAGCATTCTGGTACTAAATTTTCTCCTTTTGAGATTGTCTATGGATTTAATCCAGAAACTCCAATAGATCTTATATCTCTGCCCCGAGCTGTTTATTCTAGTGAAGGAGAAGCCATAGCAGATTTTGTGAAGAAGCTTCATCAAAAAGTCACAAATAATCTGGAAGAGAAGACCGAGAAGTACAAACAACAAGCTGATAAGCACCGAAAGGAGGTCACATTCGAACCAGGAGATTGGGTTTGGTTGCATATGAGGCATGAGATATTTCTGGACAAGAGGAAGTCCAAGCTCGCACCAAGAGGAGATGGACCCTTTCAAGTGCTAGAAAAGATCAACGATAATGCTTACAAGCTTGACCTACCCGGTGAGTTCACTATATCACACACTTTCAATGTTACTGATTTAGCTCTTTTTCATGCAGATATTTACCTGTTCTTAGGTCAGAACCTTCTCAAGCGGGAGGAGATGATGAGGACATCGATACAAGCTAAGCTGGATCCAAAGAAGAAGCTGCCCACATAGCAACTATGGAACAAACACCAAGAAGAAGATCAGGAACACGACGTGTGAGAGAGCAATTTATCAAGTCTATGAAAAGCCTCATCACCAAAGAAGTGCAAGAGGACGTGCAAGAACTACACAAGACTCATACAACACCATTCTTGCCGGTTCTTCAAGGAAACAAAGATTTTGCTATCTTCACCATTACCAAGTAAATTCAAGAGGCCCAAAGAAGTCACTAAATGGGTATGTGCTCCATTTGTGCTCTTTTTCCCTTAACCAAGTTTTGTCCCAATGGGTTTTCTTGGTAAGGTTTTTAATGAGGCAAATGGTTCACATTATCATTGGCCCATTTAGTTGATTTTCCTCAAGCCCAGCAATACAAGAATTCGACCATGGAGAGTTCAAGAGTCAATTTCGAATTTCAAGCTATGTTTTAATGTTGTCTCTTTCTCTCTCCTTCATGCAGACTTGTTGATTCTCTTTATAGCTATTTTGTAACTCATTTTCGAACCCTAAGTCTTTTGTTGAGTACTTTTGAGAGTTTCTCTCTTTGATATTTCTGTGAAAGAAATATTTGTCTTCTAAACTTCTTGTGTGCGATTCCTTGAAGCTTAGAGTGTATCAGACTTATCATAGATCCTTTCACCGATCTGTGTGGCGTCTCTCGATCCCCTCTCTATCCATTTCACCCACCTGAATCTGTTGAGAGTGACCTTAGTCCAGCAACAGCTTCACCATCGTTTTCACTTCACTTCATCATCACTTCATTTGAATATGTTGAGAGTGACCTTAGTCCAGCAACAGTTTCTCTATCAATCTATCATTTATGCTCCAACTCGTTTGGTTCCTATATCAGATACTCCATATGGCTTTCTCTGTTTTGGATTGTGATTTGATGAAACCAATTCAAGCATGTTATGAGACATATGGATCAACTAAGACATTGATAACTGAATTGAAAGATAAGCCAGATTCTAAGAAGCATTTTGTGTGGTCTCAGAATATTCTGCGACGGACGAGAAAAATTTGCATTCATGCTGATGATTCTCTTAAGAATACAATATTAGAATGGCTTCATTGTTCTGGTGTTGGGGGTCACTCAGGGAGAGACACCACTCATCAAAGGGTTTCTCAGACTTCTTTGAGAAGTCTGAAACGTATTTAATTTGAAAATTTAAATTTAAAAAATATTAAAAATTTAATTTTTAGAAATTTTTACTACATAAATTACACATACTCATTTTTGATGTATATAAATTAAAAGTACATAAAATTTAATCAAACTAAATCATTGGAGATGAATTTGGATATAAACACAAGTTTGCGGTTTCTCAGACTTTTTCGAAAAGTCTGATACAGATTTAATTAGTAAATTTAAATTTAAAAATTATAAATCGAAAAAATTAACCTAACTGGAAATTTTATCCCATCATATATAAAGGAAATAACCCTAATTGCCTCTCCCAAACGGCGCTCTCTCTCTCCCTCCCTCACCTTTGCGCCCTCTCTCTCGCCTCTCTCTATCTCGCCTCTCTCTATCTCGCCTCAACTTACTGTTTATCGTGGTGTGCTTAACGATGGAAGAAAAGTGGTTGGGCATGGTGGGTTTTGGTTTGATTTTATTTTTTACTTTATCTTCTCTCTCTATTCTTCATGCGATTCTTCTTCTTCTTTCTATCTTTTTTTTTCCATTGCTCTCTGTATTTTTTTTAAATTGTGTTTTTTCCAGATCTGATGCTCATCTTCGTGTCTTTGTTCTCCAAGGAATTACCTGAGCTAGTCGTTGAGCTGCCGCTTGGTTCTGCAAGGCCATGACGACTCTCTTCTCTGGCGACCTCCGACACCTTTGACGATTCGCTCCACTGGCGACCATACACTAGGCTACCAAGCTTCGTCTCCTCACGGACGCGGAGAAGATGCGACTCGAGTCAGACTGCCGGAGGAGGAGCAGATCCGCGAGATCTGTGGACGAGGCGGGGAGGAGCAGATCCGCGAGATCCGTGGACGAGGCGGGGAGGAGAAGATCTGCGAGATCCGTGGAGGAGGCGGGGAGGTCCGCTTGATTCTGCTTGGTTTCCCGGCGGATGGTTTTCCTCGGCGCCGGCGAGGGAGAAGAGATCGAAGCCGCCGGCGACTAGATCTTCGATCATATTTTCTTTTTCTTTTTTCTTTTTTTTCTTGTTCTTTTTCTTTTTTTTCATTTGTTGTCTTCTTTTATGTTTTTCGTTTGACATATTTATTACTTATTTCTTCTTTGATAAATAACTGAAATATATGAGTTTGATAAGTCTTATTGTGTTCTTGGTTATGCTTCAGATTCAGGATTATTTTGCTGCAAGAATGATTTCAGCAAAAACACTTGAGAAATAATTTTTTGTGCTATGCCAATTGTGATGTCAAAAGCGTGTTGGGCATATGTAGGGTATTTCTAGGGTAATTGGTTTATGGTGTCATACTTCTATTTTTATTTTTTGTAATGAATTTCAGTTATTTGATCTTTATTGCAGTTTGGAAAAGGTATGATTTTCTTAAGACTTATTTAGACTTAACGAGATGCAGCAAACACATAAGTACTACAAATTAAGTTTAAGCCAACAACAACAACCAACGATTAACACAACAAGGTTTTAGATTTAGAAAACTTAAAAAACGACTTGGAAACGAAATATTGTATTGGAAAGACACCAATAGACTCATCTCAGACTTTCTTCCGACTTCTAAAGACAGCACCTTCTCATATACAATAGAGGCCATGTATCGGTTTAAATCGTATAATCATCTTGTACCATCTCAACAAGTTCACAATATGTAGAACGATCGCCCAATGTGATAAACCGCCCTCCTTTGAGAGTATCCACCACAAAATACCAAATCTAGTCTCTCACAACCCATTCACCAAAATTAACAGGTAGATGCACCATTATCTGTAAAAACAATCATGGAAAAACAACATTAGCGATCTTAATGGAAATATCAGACTTCTTCGCGAAGTCTGATTCTATTAGATACATTGCCAGAATTATTAAAAAAAATATTTAAAAATAATTACCGAACATAAGCATGTAAAACTAACGCATGATGAACATATACAACTAACACACATATAAAAAAAATTAAAAATCAACGAAATTAATCACAAATATACAAAAAACGGTTTTAAAACATTTTGTCAATCCAGACTGCCACAGAAGTCTGACGAAACAGTATGCCAGACCTCTATGGCAATCTGAAAAAGAGGGTATTTTTGCAATTAGAATGTTACAAAGCAGACTGCGGATGCCGTCTGACAAAAGTTATCAAAGCAGACTTCTATCGCAGTCTGACAAAAATTGCAGTTTTGCAATTGACCCAAACGTTGACTTTTTTGTTAGACTACAGTAGATGTCTGAGAAAAAGAAAAAGGTAATTCTGCAATTGACCAAAATTTTGACTTTTTGTCAGACTTCGCCGAGAAGTCTGACGTCTGTCAGACTTTTCCTGCAGTCTGAAAAAATTATGGGGTAGTTTTGCAATTGACCGAAGTTTGACTTTCGTTCCCAGATTTCCATCGCAGTCTGAAGAAATCCGTCAGACTGTGCTAGAAGTCTGACATAAATGGTGTATTTTTTGCGTTGACCAAAATATTCGATATCAGACTTCTTTAGCAGTCTGACGGATTTCATCATTTCAGACTGCCATAGAAGTCTGAAAATTTTTCCCTACTATTCAGACTGCCATAGAAATCTGATACTTTTTCCCCCATTTTGGTTGACTTTTGAAAAAATTTAGTCAATTGCAAAACTACCCTGTTTTTTTTTTCAGACTTCTGATTCCGTCTGAAAAAACAGTCAACTTTCGGTCAAAGTCACTTATTTTTCCGTCATTCTGGATATGAAGTCTGAATAAAAAGTCAAGTTTTCGGTCAATTGCAAAACTACCCTATGCCTCGATTAGAGGATTTTTCTTGATTTTTTTTGTTTTCAAAGGAAATTACCAGATTTTAATTTTAATATGAGTATTTAAAAGTCAATTGCAAAACTACACTCTCGTTGACCATATGGGTTTCATCAGACTTCTCATGAAGTCTGAAATCGCGAAACAAATCTAAAAATCTGCAAATCATGTGAAAAATCATCTAAATCCGGTTTTGAGCTCGATTTTACCTTCGGCAAGCGCCCAGAACTTCTAGTTACACTGTTACCCAACAAACCCAACCATTTTTCTGCAAGAATAACCGAAATCGCAAAAGATCCGAAATTTAACATTTTTAAAACGTGAATTAGAGAGTTTTTTGGATGAAATTGGAGAGGAAATAGGAGAATAGAAGGTTGTGAACTCTAATATAGAGGTTTAATGGCTCGAAATTAGTTGTGTGAGGCATTAGGAGCTCAAATTTGGTTGTTAATGGTGGATGGGTGAATTGGAGAAGATGGCAGTTTCGTAATTAAGTTATATCTGAAAGTTTTTTTTTATCTTTTGAAAAAAACGTTAGACTCAAATAGCAGTCTGAATAATGGCATTTGCATTTTCATCGAGATCGTGTATTACGTTGGTTTTGTAGTTGGGCCAAAAGTTGTATCAAATTTCAGCCCATTTGGGGTTTAATGAAACCCCTTTGTCGGAAAAAAAAAACAGAAAAGAAGAAGTCCCACATCGGAAATCTTGAAATAACTAGGAGCAGAAGTTACCTTATAAATACAAGTCTCTTGATTTCTCTCCGAAATCACTCAATAAATTATGTTACAATTGGGCCGATATTTTTATAACAGTAAGGCCGGTTTTTTTATAACAATTGGGCCGGTTTTTTTATAACAATTGGGCCGGTTTTTTTAAAAAAGTCACCGATTTTTTTAAAAAATTTGCCCATTTTGTAATAAAAGTCGCTGTCTTTGTTAAAAAACGTTAAAATTGGTTGACTGATTTTCTTCACTGCATAGCAACAAATCACGGCGGTCCTGTGCCGCCTAGCGCCTAAACGACCGATTTTTTTAACAGGAGCAACAACCAATGGTTCAACAACCAAGGCATTCAAGCATTCAAGAAGCATCGCTCTGCGGGAAAAATGGACAAAATCAATACTAAATTTGGTGTGTCGAAAAAAATCCGAACTAAAATATGGTGCCATTTTCTACCTAAACGATATAAAAATTTAAATTCCCTACCTAAACTTTTCAATCGAACCCAATTGGGCCAGATCCAGCATTGACTATAATTCTGTTAGTCAACCTTCACAGACTGCAGATGTGGCTGACACGTCATTCACATGGTGGCTTGCAGATGAGAATGACGTCTTTTTATACAATCTAAATAAAAAAAAAAAGCAAAACGGCGTCGTTTTGATTTGAGAATAAATCGAAATCGATTTAATTGATTTAGGGTTTATCACTTTTTTCAAAATATGTTGAATCTATTTAGGGTTTATCACAACAATTCAATCTATTTCCACACCAAAAATAGTTCTCTACTTATTTCCACACCAATTTCGAAATTTTTTATTATTTTTTAAAAACCAAATATAAACCGAATAAATTCGATTCTAAACCAAATTAAACTCGATTTTAACTAGACCCGACCCAAAAATACAGACCCATAAAAGCCCCGAATGATGCGACCCGACATGGTCTTTTTATTCCCCTGTAATCGAATGACTTCTAGAATCGCATGAAAAA
The DNA here is from genome assembly GCA_002933935.1 of Eutrema yunnanense. Classification (NCBI taxonomy): domain Eukaryota; kingdom Viridiplantae; phylum Streptophyta; class Magnoliopsida; order Brassicales; family Brassicaceae; genus Eutrema; species Eutrema yunnanense. The sequence continues at coordinate 125,502 of PKML01043663.1, read as the reverse complement.
TGACTTCTAAGAATCACAAGAAAAAAATGAGATTCATGAGAAATTTCAGAAATCTAGATTCATACATGTATTTTTTTCACCCAAATCAATCAATTGCACAAGAGAAAAATCACCATTAAATCCCAGAAAAATCTGCGATGAATGTGATGATAATAAACAAATTAGCTTCGAAGAATCTCAAAACAAAACAGAAAAACACAGAAGCTCATGATCAATCTTGAGAATACCCAGATTCATTCATCATTCTCACTGCTTCGCAATCAATCGCTCCATAGAAAACAACAAATTCTCATGTTTACGGGTGAAGAAGCAAAAATCTTATTTGGGTTTTCTGATTTGAATTTGGGGGTTTGTGTTTCGTCTTCGATGCAAAACCCTAAATCGATTAAATCGATTTCAATTTATCCTCAAATGAAAACGACGTCGTTTTGCTCCCTTTTTTTGGAGTTTAAATTGTATAAAACGACGTCGTTCTCGTCTTCAAGCCACCGTGTGAATGAAGTTGACTAAGGGCATGTTCGTTTGATCATCTAGATGACCCATTCAGATGAAGCTGTAAAATGATGTTCGTTTAGCTGCATTAAACGACTCATCCTAATGAAGCATCCAAATGAGTTTCGAAAAGTCATCCAAAAAAATTGAAAAATTCTGGATAAGTTTGAGAGAACCATCCAGATGATCAGGTTCATCCAAAAATTTGAAATGACAAAAATAACCTTGTCTAAATTAAGTAATTACATAAAAATAATAAATAATAAATAATAAATAATAAATAATAAATAATAAATAATAAATAATAAATAATAAATAATAAATAATAAATAATAGAGAAATTGCAGAAACTGGTACTCGATCATACGGTAATTAGTTATGCATTTTCTATAACTGTACACTCGCTTCTATTCCCTGTAAAAAGACCAAAAATCCCTAATCTAGCAAGTATTAGTGTGATTGTATAGCAGACTGCATTCTAGACTCGGGCCCACTTATGTTGCGTGTGTACATAAATTGAAAGGGACAGCATAATCTAAAAGCTTAGATTTGTTTTCGTGTTTCTTTTGTTATTTTAGTACTTCAAAAGGGGAAAAGTAGGGTCTACCAAAATATCATCATCTCTCACCGCGTATAAAACCGTGTTCAGAGATTTGTCGCCGGAATTCATCATATATCACCCCAGCGAAGGCGGTTGAAGGAAATGACTTGTTGTCCTAATCCTCCGTCGTTATACCCCGCCAAGACCTCTGTAGGCGGAATCAAAAGTGGAAGAATGTTGTTGTCGAGTCGAAGAATTCATCAAGGTATTCTCTTGTTTTTTTGTCGCCATTAATGGACTATTCCGGCGAAATTTTTGCATAGTTTGTTGAATAGGATCCGAGAAAACTAAAACAGAAGATCCTAAGTGCTAACTTAGGTCCCTTTTTCAGATGACTGATTTGGATCTTTCGAGAAGAATTATCTCAGCCGGGGAAGAACCGTGGGGACATAGAGCAACCTCTTACCATAAAATGAGCATAATACAAGACCTTGTAGCCGCTCTTGAAGACGACGAGGTGGAATTCATTAAAGATTCCCCATTGGGAAAACTGCGGGAAATACCCTCGAAGCCGGCTTGGTCTGGGACATTTGGGTTGTTTCTCTTCTCTCGACAGCTTGATGATAAAAGGAAGAATGAGATCTAGATTCTTTTTGCTGGAAACCCTATAAGATTTTCTATTCGAGAATTTAAAATCGTAACGGGGTTAAAATGCGGCAGATTATCCACTATAGAGACGAAGAAGAGGAAAGCCCCAACATATCTAAACTTCGAAAAACTTTTCGGTAAGGCTGTAGATGTCACCATCGAGAAGGTGATTGCAATACTAAACCGGAAACGTGGTTTAGACAAGGAAACTCGTCTCATGATGGCTTGCCTTGTCCTTGTTGATGGGATTATGCTTCCTACTATCCACTATCACCTAGTCAAAGTTGTTAAAGAGCACGCAGAAATGACAGACGACCTAGAGTCTTTCTTAGAATATCCATGGGGTAGACTGTCGTTTGACATGATGATGACATCCATCAAGGAAATGGACCTATCTAAACTCGCAAAAGCAAACTTCACAGTGCAAGGATTAATTTTTGCTCAGCAGTTTGTTGTACTTGAAGCAGTGCCATCAATTGGTGACTGTATCAACCCATCTGGTGATGCAGAGATCGATATGGAAGACGATGATTTTTTGCCCCAACAATGCCATGCTTTACAGTTAAAACTCAATCATGCTCGGGACATCGATGAGGCATGTAAGGTAACAAGGTTATTCAACAATATCATCAATTTTAATTTTCCCTCATTATAATGCCCTATGCATATTGTTGTTATAGTTAACTGCAAATTTAACTTATCGTATAACGCTATTATTGAGGTAACATAGCAATAGACGATACGTAGCTGTAATTGATGGTACTACTTTTTTAGTTTTAGTGATTTCTATATGGCTTGGGAAATTGTAGGTTACTCAAACCAAGTTATCGTTGTAATTAGCTATACGAGCTTATCCCCAAAAACTAGAAGTATAACCGACTTACTGTGTTAACTTTGAAAGGAAACCCAAATTTATTTTTAGTGTGTGTTGTTCGCGCTTCAGTTCGTTAACTAGTAACTAAGGTAACTGAAATATATTTATTGATAAGTTTGTTATCCCAATAACTATGTTAAGTTCAGCAGCTCATGTTTATATGTTGGTTTTTTAGTTTACACAATTTACATGGCAAATTTTGAGGACCATGCTAGCTATTTTATTTTATCTCTTGTCACTTGACCTATAACTTAGTGTTTTTTTAACTGATAACAAAGTCACCGCGAAACATAGTTATGGTTAAGTTGGTTATCACAATAACTATGTCAGACTTGGATAATCATGTTCATATGTAGTTGATTTAGTTAACACATTTAACATGTCAAATTTGCAGGACCATGTTTACAATATTATTCGGCCAGACGTAGAGTTTGACAACGCGGAGGAAAATCTTAGTTGGGCGGATGATGCAGTAGACCCAAAGGTGCATAACATGCTGAAACTTATATCCGAAGGATTCAAATTCAAGGGTGAAATGTTTGTGGGGGGANGGGGGGGGGGGGGGAACTAAGCCATCTGAAATAGCTGCACCATCAAAGTCGAGAAAAGGCACCATTGGAAGGAATGCCGCAAGCAGGAGAGGCAAAGGTAAAAAGAGAGACATTGGATCTTCAACATCAAACCCCGAAGATTCCGTGTTGATAGAATTGATTGTAGCGAAACTGTGCGAGCATGATATTATCCAGCATGAATTATTTTTTGCACAACTTGCTGAAAACAACAAGGTCCTCATCGCCTTCCTTACTAAGTGGCTGACCGACAACACAATTATCGAAGAGCAAGTGATAACAAGCTCAGAATCCCCTCAGCCAACCACTGATGGGGAAACTCAGTCCGATGGGTCTCAGGAAAATGAGACCGCACCCGGTGACCATTGTGAAGGTGCATGTCCTGCATCTCCTGTAAACAGCGATATCAACACAAATGGTGGTGCAACTGTAGAAGAAATTATCTCATTTTACTCCGCAGATAACATTCAAGTAAGGATAAAAATCTTCACCTTGCTAACCGCAAAACGTGGAAGCTAACATGTTGTCTTCTAATTTGTAACTAAACAAATTGAAGGAGGATCCATCTCAGGAGTTGTAGAACCAAGTCAAACCGAACAGGCGGACACAGCTGGCCCAGTGAAACAAACTACGAGGGAACAAGTTAGATGAATTTTTAATATCAATAAATTATGATAGTGTAGGCGAAGAGACAACTTTACTTAGTATGTCTACCCCCAAACCAGGATTTGGAGGAGGATGTATTGGAGCCAGGCATTTGTGATTTTATTGCCTCTGCGGACCAAGTTTTCCATCTTAATCCCTCTGCAGGAAGGCCTGACAAAAAGTCTGCAGAAGAGCTTATTCTGATAATCTTTCTCTTAACGCTAAATTGTTTAGAAAAATAGTTATCAGGATAACCATTAACTATAAATGTGTGTGGTAGATTCAACCGATTGCTGGTGTCCACAAACCATTCGACGACAATATGGCAGAAGATCATGAAGGAATGGGAAACCAAAGCATAGCTGAAGAGATTCCTCCGGTAACCAACATATTTTTAATGTTTTTGTTAACTTTTTTATAATAGAATGCATATGCACTCGACATCTTAATTTATTGTTTTTTACCTCTCTCAATTATAACAATGATAAATTATGTTGTCATTTAACTTAGTGTTCTTTATTTTCTCTAGTAGTTGCTTACAATATTAGGAGCCCAAGTGTATTTTCTCTGTTTCAATAGATCATCTTAGTTTCATGTCGAATCGTAATTTTTTTCTGCATAAAATTTGAATCTCATCTCGACAATATTAATTGTTATCGTTGTGAGAAGAAATCAATGGGATATATGTTTGCCCAACAACTTGGTTATCTGTTATACATGCCTCATTAGTTGTTAACAATATTGTAGAGATAACTCCATTGATTTTCTTGGGGTTGGTAGACCAAACAGGTGGCGAGTGTCATCAATCCCCTATCCAACACTATTGCTTTCGGCACTGAATCCAGGCTAAACGAAAACATAGAAGAAGCCCTTCTCCCGGTACAGCACATTTTTTGACACCTAGCGTTTTGGCAAATGGTCGCACATCAAACACTGTTAATAAATAATATATTGAGTCCTATTTACCAGGTCATCGATGACGAGAATGCTGTAAAAATGGGCATTCCACCTGATGCTACGAGGAAAAGCAAACGAACGAGGACTGTTTCAACAAGACTAGATGAACGTTTTCTATGTGACAAAAGGATTACGACTCTGATTGGACACAAAACTGCGGCGGATATTGAGAACGCACGTAGACTGGAAGAGAAGGTTCGTGAGACACCCTATCCCGGGGAAACTCTAATAAATACTTGACTTGCCCTCCACGCCAAATGATCTCTTAAACGAAACCTGAAAGGGGAAAGAAGGGTGAGTATTTTAGGAATACTCAGCGAGGGTGTGCTTTTGGAGCACACAAGATTCTTAGATACATTAATTGAAATAGCAATAACGAGTATGCACAATATAAACAATAGAAACACAACAGCCTACTTGTCCTTCTTCACAATTCTACATATAATGGAACAAGCATTTGTATATGCAGTAATACACTTCACATCAATCATCCTACCAAGTCTATATCACATTCCCAAGGACCTCGGTCCAAGGTACTCATTCTTCTTTACTTTTCCTTTCATTAACATTCTCAGCTCGTCAGCTGTTTGGTCCACTCACTGACGAATCCTTCGTGTGACCATGGGCCCACAACCGTAACACATTCTTATTGCGACCCAGAAAACAATACCACGTCATGGCTCAAAACCCATGCTCGATGGCGATAAACAGTCGTGCTACCACGCCTAGCATACATCTACTTCACATAAATATGCATCAACCATCTTTCAAAATGTAACAACCAACAATCATATCTACTATTTATATTAAACATAAACATATTCCTATTTCAACTAATGCATCTTAGGAATCCACATCTAGTCCTCACCTTTGTCTTTGGGTTGAAGATAAAACACATTTTTCTCCTTCCTTCTTCTTCGGACAGATTCAGTGCCTTAACTTCATCAGCACGTTTCCTCATGTTCCGGAACTCCAAACCGGTGACCCTTCTACCAGAATCTACCTCCATGAGTCCTACATGTCTCTGCAAAGTTTCAGAACGATCCGGATTAATTTGCCTAACCAAATATCCCAACTCTCCAGCCTGGTCGGATATGTGCGATGCGAAGAATAGTCTCAGGAAACAACAAATATCTTTCAAACCATAAATTCAAATGATAATTTGATTTCTGCTGTAGCTAGATCTGGAAGTATAGAATATCCTTACCAAGTTTCATAACATTCGGAGAACACCTTCTCATCCGTTTCTCCCTTCTACCAAAACGGGTCTGATCTGCGATGGTTGGAGGTTCGACCAGAATGTATCAGACGAAAAGATACATCGATAACTTTCATCACAAATCTCCGAATTGGATGAACTTGAGCTTTACAGAAATATAAGACTCGGGGCTTTCCAGAGGTATGTACATCGTTTCCTGGTTCCTCCTGGTTCGCCGGATAATCTCCTTGCAATATGGCTGTCCGAAGATTCTAACAGTAAATATCGGTCTCAGAAAAATGGCAATAACTTTAGCTCTATAGCTCCAAATCAAGATCCGCTTTCGACTATGGCTAGATATGGGAGTCTAGAATATTCTTACAAAGTTTCAGCTTCATCCGATCTGATTTGTCTGTCCGATACTCTTCTCTTCCAAAACGGGGCAGATCTACCTTCTAGAAGGCTGCGGTGGCTTCTCCTTCGAGGTGGCTCAACGGTGGTGTCTCCAGCGGAATTCCGGCAGGGCTTCACCGCACCAAGACTCTCTGACATCCTCCAAGTCGTGGCTCTCACATATATAGAGGTGGAGAGGGAATCCTAGGTCTGCACAGGGAAGGTCCAAATTGCCCTTAATGATCTTGTTGGGCTTGCGACTTTGGGCTTCTCTTCTCCTTCCTCTAGGGCAACGAAAATGTGCTCACAAAGCCTTATGATCCACTTTAAAATGGCCTCAATATCCATTTCTTCTTATGGGCTTTTCCTTAACCCGAAACAGGTCCGACGCTTCGTCTAATGCTCCTTTCGGCCCAACACTTTTTCATTCTTTGGCTCAACTTTTCTGTAGACCAACTTGAGATGAAATAGGCTACGGTCCAAAAGGTTTGAACGCGGAAACTAAGAGCCTGAAACATTGCCTCCTTTGCAAGCTAGGGTTTTCTTCTTCAGAAAGCTAGGGTTAGGGTTTCTTTGGGCACACGGTTTAAGGTTCTTGCCTTAGGGTTTTAATCAAAAAAAAAAAGGCCATAAAACTCATTCCTGGGATGTCACAGTTCAGATCGCCATTAATAGCGTGAAAAGGTTAAGATACTATCTAACTATTACATCAATTGCATTGCCTTATCTTATCTGCTCGCTAATTGCTGACTTATTTTTGTAGATCCTTAAATCTTGGCAATTTGATTACGATATCCGTAAAAGAGATTACAGACATGTTGGAAAGACATACAAACACCTCAACCAAGGTTTAAACAAAACCTACCATTAAATTCAGACTTATAAAGTCTCTATATATTTAATTGATAAAACCTTGAACAGGTCATGGACGGACTTCTTAAGTTTTCTCGCCACATGCTGAGGAATGACATGGAAGGTGGCGAACAACTTACGGTCGATGTTCTTGATTTGAAGTTTGTAGCCCAGCTAACGAAACTCTCTTCAAAGTTCACCAAATCTGCAAACCGAGATTCATTCCAATTCAATAAGGTGGTAGTAGACTTGCTAACGGGGGTATATGAACCTGATCGTGTCCAGCTATATGCGGAGGCTGACTTCTTGTACCTACCATTCAACTTTGACAAGCGACACTGGGTTGCACTTGCTGTAGATCTTAAAGAGAAGAAAATTGAAGTTTTGGACTGCAATGTGGCCCTCATAAATGATATCAGGCTTGTCAACGAACTGCAGTCGATTGCCACAATGCTCCCTTATCTCTTTAAACAAGGTTCTGTAAACGTCGGGATGAGCCAGATCGAGGTATCCCCATTCTCCATTGAAAGAGTGAGTGGTATCCATCAAGTAACCCATCCCCCCGATACGGGTATCTTTTCCATCTTCCTTATTCAAACGCATGACATTGGTGGGGTAGAAGCTTGCAGAGAGCTTGAGGTGGCATTACTGGAATCTGAGACGAAGAAACTTCTCTATGCGTTAATTAACCATTACTCTGTGTAGTGGTTGTCATCATTTCCCCATCTTTAGGCCCAAAACAAATGCGGTATTATAATGTGGATGTGTCTACTTTTCGGTTGGACTTGGTTGCCTCTTGTCTTACCTGTTTATGTTTGTATCGGATATATTATTTTAGGATCTACTATATCTCGTATTGCATGTTATATGTTCAGACCTATAGTAATATATTTGACTATGAGTTCCATTTCGATATGTTTTTGACGAACCAAAATGATGTAACTTGGTTAGCGTGTTATTTAAAGTATCTTGGTAACTCAATCTTCACAATTAAAATGGGAAGCGTTCTTGTGATAAACTTAATGGGAACCAAGTGATGGTGAATTCTTATATATGCGATATCTTATACCAGGCACCAATTTTTGTTGTTAACCTTTTCAGTTCATGTAATTAAATTCCTGCTAACGTTGTTATCAAATAACATTAGATTAATCGATAATATAAATATCAATTAATACTCGTAACTATGCAAACTGCCTTACCCGTCTAATTTGTACCTCATTTGGAGTTATAGAAATGAGTTGTAATGTTCATTTTTTTTTATTATGTAGCTTAAATATCTCACTAACTACAAAACTCTTTTCTTTAATGATAACAAACCCTTAGGTTAATGTATACCATGTTACAACTCATCCATAACACAAGCACTTGAACAACATCATAGATTAATATTATATTACAAGGATTGTTTTGGATATTACAAGAATTCCTGCGGATATTACAATGTTTATTTTCCAATACACTAAGTTTGAGTTATGACCCAATCGGCGACTATCGTGAACACAAGGGGCATGATCAAACTTAATTTGCCAAAATTTGGCCATAATTAAGTGATCGCTATATACACACCAAAAAGGGATCACTGGGACCAAAAATCCCTTCACGCACCATTCACATCACTATAAAAACACCACCTTGTGAATGGACTTCATTTGCCGCTATTCACACCAAAAAGATCAACATCACTTCACCATCTCCTTAAGGGCCCTAAAAACACGAGAATGAATGCGGAAAAAGTTAACCGATTATTGTTTGGGTCAACGGCAGCGTTAATTCATATAATGATATAATGTATCAATACCGGTATTGGCCATTTACAGGTTGAGCGGTTATGACAACGGCCACGGCATCGAGTGCATCTACGCCCGGAAACGCGCTGTTTGACGACAAAGATAAATAATCACCGAAATCAACCTAAGTAAGCTACAAACATATTTATCACAATAATATACTAATTAACCTTACCTTGAATTCACCGCTTAAGAAAATTTGACTCTTCTTAGGACGACCAGGAGGTCGGCGTACATTTGAAGGTCCAAATCTCACCCCGCCGGCTTCATCAGTAGTACGTTCGAGTGTGTTCATATGAGGAACTGGCATTATCATTGCCGTGTATGCCAACCTATGATATTCGACTCTGTAGTGGACCCCAACAAGACTATCCACGCGCAGCCCCTCCTGTATAGCAGCTGCTACAGCGTGTTCGCAAGGGATACCGAGCAGTTGAAATTCCCTGCACGTGCACGATTGCTCCCAAAGATGCACAACGAACGCCACAACCCTGGCGTCGCGAATTTCATATATCCCGTCGCCTATCTTCATAACAAAATACCCCGAAGATTTGTTGAAGTTGTTGATGATCATTTCCTTTACTTTTGGATTGACAACATCGTCGTCACTCTTTGCTGCTTCACGCCTAAGAGCATACCAAGAAACCAGTGTCGTCTGTATGGTCTCTAGAATGGAGATAATTGGGAAATCGCGCGCCATTGAAAGAACGTTGTTAAGTGTCTCCGAGATATTGCTCGTCAACAAAATGCGACCGAGTCCAATGATCGAACCCAATGTTGGTTAGGTACTCGGCGCACGCCCCGTCAATAGCTCTTATCTCATCAAAGATCCTATCAAACTCACTTAAACGGAAAGCACGAGCTGCTTGGGACGTCATATAACTCAATGTCTCTAATTTGAAATGTGAAACAACATTCCGTTGCAGGTGTACAATACATGCTGCGTGGGAAGACATTGGATATACCTAAAAACAACACAATAAGGTTAACTTGATTATCAGCAAATTTAAAATATTACATTATAACATAATTATTTAATAAGTCTTATTTAAAAAATGAGATAACTTATATTATAAAAACCTTACCCTACGAATTGTAGCATAAATTGATGAATTGCGGTCCAAGACGAACACTAAATCAGGTTCGTCAGGCACTATTTCTTGAAGTTTTCGGAGGAACTACTCCCATGCATCATCATTTTCGCTATTCACAACAGCGAACCCTAGCGGAAACACTTGAAAATTTCCGTCCTGCGCACTTGCGGCGATTAGACATCCGCCGTAACGATTACGGAGATGTGTGCCGTTTATAACAATAACCTTTCGCATGTACTGATATCCTCTGGCGCATGCATTCAAGGAGAAGAACAGGTATATGAAACGTTCCACACCTGCCGCATTGGTCTCTATCTTCAGCCCATCAACAGAGTTTGGATTCGTTTTAAGCAACAACTTGAAATACGCCGGCACCAATGTGTAACTCCCCATAGCTGATCCCAATGATTTGTCCATTGCTATCACTCGGGCTCTCCATGCTTTCCAATAGCTTATATCCAGACTGAATTCTTGCCTACACAGGCGCCGGAGTTCACACGCCCGTGGGCCTCATCCTTCTACTCCATATCTCGACCGCATCAAGTCACCTATTACGGCAGTTGAAGCCTGGCGGTGGAAGTTTCCCCTCGCATCTACGCTGCATGTGTGATCAAGTTTAGCACTACGTATCTCAAACCGGCTGCTCTCCTCTATACGGGATGCGTAAACCCTCCATGGACATGGGTCTCCAACGCAAACCACAATGATAACGTTTGGGCATGAGCGTGCATAGCGAAAATGAAACTATTGATTTATAGCGTGAATTGGTAGCTTCAATTTGCAATCCTCCTTGTTCTTAAAAACAAGCCAATGAAGATTTCGTCACCCTCGTAGTCAACATCGTGCAATGCTCGCTCCAACTCATCTGCTAAGACGAATGTTAACATGGTTAAAAAACTTCTTAACGAGATAATATTTAAAGTTATCGAGATAACATTAATTGTTATCCAGACAATTGTAATTGTTAACAAGATAATACTTTCCCCGGGAAATACCTTCACCGATTGGGTCATCAAAATAAGGAGGTGCATCACGTTCGTGCATTACAGGGATCACTCGTGCTTCAGGCACTGGGCCTTGATAATCGTCTAAACGAATTAGAGGCCTAGCGGAAGTCCCAATCCCATAATCTATTTGTGGGAATTCACCCATGATTTCATTTCCTCTTTCAAACCCCCCCCCCCCTTTAACACGTCTTGCCACAGCCGTCCGCAACGCATGCAAGTTTACAACACCAAGTGCATTTCCAATCCATGGAAGCCCCTGCAGTTCCATATGGTCTCCTGCCACACAATCGTAAACTAACTATTTAGATATTAAAAAACAACCAAATCGTGAAAAACCATCTGTAATGTTGTCACTCACCTATCAACGAAATGGTGGTGTTGTTTTGGTCTTCAAATTCGTCCATTAGGTCATCAGATGAGACACAGTATCTGCTAGTAAGACTGTTAACAGACTCTGTTGAGGATGCAGATGAGTTAACTTCCAACACAAGTTGTTGGGTTGATAACATATTTCCAGTGACAAAAGCACCCGCGAGCGTCAACTGCAGACCGCTTTCAACGATCGTCGCAACTTCAGTGCGGGCTCCACCGGAGTCGTCATCCACGACGACTTTATCGATGGCCTCCACATCAGGAACCATCGAAGTTGTTTGCGGCATAACAGTACTCATTTGCTTCCCAGGTTCGGATTCGTTCATGATAAGTCCTCCATGAAAATACCGCCATAACTTACGCAAATCAATAGACATTTGTCATCCTCGGTCTGAACCGGAGCCGGTGTCACCTTACACATGCAACAAATATGCAAGTTAATAAATTAGTACTTGGAATAAATTACAACATGCTTAGGTAGAAGGTGCGATACATACGTAGTACTGTTATAGGCGACGGGTTAACACTTCTCGTTGTCGTGGTGTCTGAGTTATCTGGATAACACACAAATATCGGATAACCCAGCATTAAATACTAATTCTGCAAACACTTATCAACACTCTGAATATAAACTAACTCAAATTCATTCTTAGTGGGATTTGGCTTCTGTTCGTCTCAAATGTATCACCTAAAGAATAACATGATTAGCTTCGACTACCGGTTAAATGTTAAAACATTCTAACCTTTTCAGAAATTTGGGTTTAAACTACTCTAAAACAGTTATTTGTGGGATAACACATCTGGATAACGTGTTAACTAAGTTATGTAGACAACAATATAAATAACAGTTAACTACACTTGAAGTTTTTGCATTGTGAACACCCTGTATAGAATCTTACCCAAATCAACGGTTGGAAGGATAACACCTTTTCTGGTCCCGGATGAATTACCTACACAACAAGAGAATTACACTTTATTATCGGATAACTCTTTAAACAAGCTAATATTTTCCAAATTATTGAGTGGTAACAAACCTAAACATGTTGTTATCGGGACAACATCTCTGGTTAGCGTGTTTACTGAGTTAACCACAAAACAAAAGAAATAACAGTTAAGTGCAATACTGATATTATCCCCGTAAACCCTTTTCAATCTCTCCGATAGGAACTAACTCAAATCCGATGTTTTATGGGTAAGGCCCCTAGTTCGCAATGGATACGAGTTACCTGGATAACCTAAATAAAAACAGTTAACTTATAAGCAATTTTTAAATGTTAACTCACTCTAACCTTCTTAAAATTTTGGGTTTAAACTACCATAAACCAGATATTGGTGGGATAACACATCTGGATAACATGCTAACTAAGTTATGTAGACAACAAAATAAATAACATGTAACTACACTTTAAGTTTTTGCATTGTGAACACCCTGAATTAAATCTTACCCAAATCAACGGTTGGAGGGATAACACCTTTTGTGGGCCCGAATGAATTACCTACACAACAACAAAATTAGATCTTACTATCGGCTAACTATTTAAACATGCTAATATTTCCAAAATTTTGAGTGGAAACAAACCTAAACCACTTGTTACCGGGACAACATCTCTGGCTATCGTGTTAACTTAGTTAACCAGAAAACAAAAGAAATAACAGTTAAGTGCAATACTGATATTTGCCCAATCATCCCTTTTCATTCTTAAGAATAGGAACTAAACCAAATCCGGTGTTTTATGGGTAAGGTTTCCAGTTGTCTCGTTATACGAGTTAACAGGATAACCAACAAATAACAGTTATCTTAATGACATCAGTTAACTTATAAGCACTTTGTAACATTTCAAACTCACCTAACTCTCCTTCGGTTTGCCACATTACAGGGTCAGTTATCCTGTTATCACTTTCACCTGGACAACCAAAACAATTATCACTTAATTACTAACATAACAAATTAACACTCCCCAATGCCTATATAGGTGGTCGATAGAAAAATCAAAACCAACCCAAAGCTTTTGTACGTTGCGCGTTATAAAACGAGCTCGAATATGTTCCGTCTACTCCTGTTGGCGGGTTACTTGGTGACCGAGCTGTACGGGAACTACCGCCACCCTCTAGCCTTTACCTACCCAATTCCACGGTAGTATAGTATGAGTTAACATATCTCTCCGTACCCACTGGGATTACTCGAGCGCGAAGAATGACCTCTTCAAGGTCTGCGCGGATGGCCAAAAACAAGGCCGCATCTTCATCATCTACTAGGTTAATTGGAGACGCCTTTTCCATTCGAGGCCCAGCATCCAGTGTGGCCATTGGTAGGTTATTTCAACTTCGTCCCCTGGATGTAGACGGAGCTTTGATTTGACCGCGTTCTCTATTGTCCTGAAGTCATCTTTTTCTTTTAGTGACAGAACATAGTTAAATCCAACTAAGTCAGGTATATTGTCCCAATTGCCGTTGAAATCCCTAACCCATCTCCCACGAATCAATCGCACTTCAAGCGACATGTCCTACATCGAGATAGAGAGCACACACCAGAGTCATGAACATAAGAAACTACCAATATTATTGGTCATTGAAAATTCATAATCTAAAAAACTTTTATAGTTTACCGATAACTTCCTTGTAGGGCACCCAGCTGTTCGGACCAAATTAATTGAGCGTACGACGACAGATGCAGTAAATACTTGAGAATTTAGGCTTTTAATTGGACAATTATCTATGTAAATTTTTCTCTGCTCAGTCATGGGTGAAACCATCTACCGCCATGAATATAGGCGTGAAACCTTCACTCCTTTGTAACTTGGTTTCACGCCAACCCAGATTTTTCACTATTCAGATTTACTGAAAATAAAATATACCATTATCTGTTATTGAACGGTAGAGATTTCATCTGGAGTCGGCGGAAGATTACCGAAGATTCGGTTTGTATATGAATAGACAACCCATTAAATGATCTATGTATCTTATCCACTCTCTCATGTAGGGGTAAAATAGTCCACATTTGCCAACGAAAATTATAACTACCTAAATTCCATTTATGCCTTACCTTTCTCTTAATTACTCCACATTCCGTTAATATTTCCTCATTTAAAAATAAATAATAAATAATAAATAATAAATAATAAATAATAAATAATAAATAATAAATAATAAATAATAAATAATAAATAATAAATAATAAATAATAAATAATAAATAATAAATAATAAATAATAGGGCAATTCTCCTAAATGGCACTAAAAAACTTAAACTTCACAAATATAGCACCCATATTTGGAAAATGACTAAAAGAGGATTCATTAAACCCAATTACAAACCTATTTCGTTATCATCGCTAAACATCACAAACCTCTGAAAAACGTTCATCGATCGCCACCATCGTCGGAATTTTTGCTGGGGTTTGACGGAATTATCGTCGGAGTTACCGAATCTTCAAACAATTCTCTGGAAGTCGAGGTAATTTATTTCCTTTCTTTGTCTCCTTCAAACAATTCTCCAACCTATTTGAAACCTATATCGAAATCTCAAAATTTTAAGGAATTCAAAGCATTCATCCTTGTCTATGGCTTTGACTGAGAGATTTGGAAAGATTTGTTTTTGTCTTGAAGAGATATTTGAGATTTTGTTTGTAGAATGAGTATTTTCAAGTTTTAGGTTTTGGCAAAAATTTGGGGGTTTTGAGAAATTTCGTGTTCAAGGTACATGTTTTCTGCAAAAATCTCAATTTTATTGCTTCTTAGTGTAAACGAATGATCCTTTAGTTATGTACATCGAACTAATTTTGTTGGGTCTCTATTTGAAATATGTGTGAATTGGTTAGCTTTCCAACATGTGTTTTTTTCTGTTTGTTTGGGTTTTAAGTAGATCGATTGAAAACCCATGAAGGGAAGAAACCATTTTTATTATCTGTTTCTAAATAATTGGTACATGTGTCGGAGATTCTGATGATTGGTATTAGCCACACACACATAGGTGAATTTCGTCTCTTTGCTCCTTTATATATGTGTTTTATCCATTTATGTTCAGTTTCATTCTCTGAGATTATACTTAATCATATATTCTGATGATTGGTATATTGTCACACACATAAATGATTGGTATTAGCTACACACACATATGTGAGTTTCGTTTCTGAGTAGTTGGTATATTGTATGTTCTCTGAGATTCTGATGATTGGTATTTCTAGTGTGCTTAATCATATATTCACCGACAAGGTTTCAAAATATGGTCTCAAAAACTGTTGGTGGATTATGTAGAGATTTTGTCTGTATCTCTAGTGCTTATGTCGATTGAGATCAGAGATTGATTTAGGTGACATTAGTTCTAGTTAATTAAACATTCCAATGTTTACTCTTCATGAATTGCAGGTGTAGTTTTGGAGTTTGACAGAGCTTTCAAACATTCCACCATCTCTTGGGGCTTGTTTGCTTAGGGAAAGGTAACCACTTTCGTTTGGGAAATGGGAATCTTATACATTTGGAAATCGTTTTGAAAATGGGAATCTAGTAATGAGAATCTTATAGGCTAAGATTGTAGAAGATGACTGGTTTTGTTTGGAACATATATATATGATTAAGTACTATAGTTAACTTTTTGTACGGAATGAGTAAGAATAGTGTATGTTATGATCGTTCCTATGATTTTAATAAGAAAGCATAATCGCCGAATTACAGGTGATTCCCTTGTCTTCTTTTGATTCATTTTTAATCGAAATCGTTTGATGGAAGAGTTATGTGTATTGAATTGAAGTTTTCCTCTGCAATGATGTGGTTTTGATAGTGTTAAGGTTGATGATAGCCAATGTGTCTTTTATTTCTTAAGCACATGGTCTCTCAGGTATTTGTATTGTTTTTTATGTGGCAGTGTTAAATGTTGTTGTGAGATGAGTATGAGTTTGAATTTTTTAGTTTAAGTTTGCCTTATTAGTGCTAAGTATTTCAGTAGATTTAGGAAGGCTTATTACTGTTTTAGGAAGACTATCCTAAAAACGTCAATTTGAGTTCTAAAGCTTTAAGATTCCAATTACTAGTGAATACTAAAAGTAACAGTTGTGAAAAATGTCTAATTCTTTATTTCAAACGCTAATCTACATTGGTTAGATTATTGGTTCATTGATTTGTGCAATTTTAGTAGCATTTCTTGGTGATTTAGGAAGGTTTCTTACTGTTTTAGGAAGACTATCCTAAAATCGTTAATTTGAGTTCTAAAGTTTTAAGATTTCCATTACTAGTGAATAAGGTAACAGTTGTGAAAATGTCTAATTGTTTGTCTGTTTTAACAGTTGAAAGCACAATGGGAGATTCAATGCCTACAAGGATCAGGCTCCATGAGCTCCAATTTGCAATAGGAGATGAGCCTAGTCAAGATGGAGGGCCAGCAATAAACCATTTTGCAGTATACAAAAACGTCGACAAAGTCAAACAAATTCTCGGCGATGACTTGTTCCATAGGATAAAGGAATCTTTTTTAGGACCAATTCTGAGGTTTAGCTCAAGGAATCTGCACCTCTCTACGAAAATAATTCATTGTCTACTTTCGAAGTTATTGAAGACGGGTAAAAAGAACGAGCTTTGGTTTCACTTCTGGGCTCAGCCTATGAGATTCTCGATTAGAGAATTTCATATGGTAACTGGTCTAAAATGCACCGAGTGTGAAGAAGTAGAAGACAAAGACTCTGAAGATTATAAGTATGACTAGGGTACATATCATACACCTGAGGAGCTAATTGAGGTGCTTCGTGGCATAATACAGGAGAAATTCGAAGAGAGGTTCTCTCTGGGTATGCTAATAGTGATTGAGAGCCTCTTGCTTCAGAGATATAAGGGAAACAGGTTCTCAAAACTGTTGATTAAGAGAGCTCAAGACATGACTACGTTGATGAACTACTCGTGGGGAAGAGATGCCTTTGATGTACTGCTCAATTCGATCAAGCGAAAAATCCCATCGCATCTGAATAAAGACAGCTGCAAGGATTTCCTTTTGCTCTGCATCTCTGGATTTTGGAATCTGTACCATTGCAGAAAGCAGCCTTTAGCAAGGTGAGCAGTTTGGAGCCAGACACGGCATTTCTCTGTGAGAAATACACTGATACAGAATCTCCAACACTTCCTCAAGTTAAGAGCATAGAAGGATATGATAATGTAAGTTTTTACTTCTTGAAATGACTCTTTTTTTTTCTCTATCATATATATCATTGATTTAGCTTGCCTGAGTTAGCAACTAGAAACGTTGATTTCTGTTTTGCAGCTGAGAGTCGTATGCGTCTTACCATCCATACCAAATGATCCAGAAGACGATTTGTTTTTGGAAGACATAGATAATCCAGATCTGGAATCATTGGTGGATATTGTGAAAAAGGGTTACAAGTTAACAAAAGAAGACTGGGAGATAGAATCAGTGGATATTATGGTTGTGAACGTTTACTGTGTTTAAACCAAACACTGGGTGGTTTAATATTAAAGTCACCATTCACGTTCCAAACAACAAGTTGACATGTGATAAAAAAAAAAAACAAAAACAAAAAATGGTGGATAGTGGTTATAGACAGGTTCCGCAGTTGAAGTAGAAAAGCAGGTGAGTTGGTGTGTTTTCATTGTGGTTCGCTCATTTTTTTTTTTTTTTTTT
>PKML01043663.1:42466-106756 GCA_002933935.1 Eutrema yunnanense | reverse complement strand
GTCAAAGAGACACAAATGCTCCCTCTGAAACAACAGCAAGAGTAAAATTTTTATTATATTTTTTTTAGCAAAGACATTTTACTATATAAGTTATAGTTTTTGAAAAATAGATTAAACTAACTCTACAAATTTTTAAAATTTGTAGAGCACACCGAGGCATAAATGGACGAATGAACAAGAAAAAACTTTGATTGAGTTGTTTGATCATGCAATTTCCATGAATAATTACACTCTTAAGGATCCGTCGCACCTTGGTCGAGAGTACATGGTTGATAAATTCAACTTAGCATTTAACATGAATATAAAATATGGGTTTTTTAAAAACAAACTAGATGATTTCAAAAAAATGTATTAAAAGTGGAAGGAACTTATGGGTTTCACGGGGATCTCGGTTGATTCTGAGACATTCGAGATTCATGCATCTGACGAGTGGTGGAAAGCTCGTGAGTTGGTAATAAGTCCTAATCCTTTTTTGTAAATTTATTAATACTAACATAATCACACAAACACACACAAATAATATATATTTTGTATTATAGGGGTGCAAATTAACTAGTAAGTTCAACCAAAAACCGCCTGAGTTTTGGGATGTGATGCAACGCTGTTTTGTATTACACGATGTTTCTTCGCAACCACAACATTCCTCATGACAAAGAAGAGAAGAGATAATGAATGAGAGACGGATAGATGATGTCAGCCATGGTTACTCAGACATCGATGGTGGTGACATGCCTCAAACTCAAGTTCATGAGGCCCAAGAAGATGAAGTGTATCGTGTTAACCTTGATGATGATGGACGCCCTTCGAATGAGTTCAGTCGTGATACATTACGAAACCCTGTTGGAAGAGGTGAGCAAAGGAGGAGACAAAATTCTCAGTCAAGTGTCAGGCGGGGGAGTAGTTCGCATAGATCTGGAGGTAGCTCAGGAGGTCGTAGAAGATAATCTTTTGAGACAACCATACAAGACACCATTACTGGCTATAGAGAGTTCCAACGACAAAGTTTGCAACAACTTTGCCCAAGTAGTTTTGACCAAGAAGATTACGATGAATTCAAAAAGGCGGAAGCGATATTCCTTGAGTTGGAGCTTCCAAAGAACACCAGATTTTATTGGGCATGCATTGATTCACTTAAAGAGCTATAATTTTGGCGTAAGTATTTCATAGATACTGAAGAGGATAAGATACAACTGTTGGAAGCTATGACTAGTGTTTCACGGAAAGATCAAGATTTGCCAAAAAGGTTGAGCTCGGGCCACTTATATGGGAGTCAACATTTAGGACAATGGGGTACACCACCAACTGCTGGACAATGGGGCACACCACCAACTGCCGGACAATGGGGCACACCACCAAATGTCGGACAATGGGGCACACCACCAACTGCTGCACAGTGGGGGCTTCCACCAAACGTTCAACCCTGGGGTTCGCCATCCAACTTTCACGCAGTGCGCCAGACACCAACAGTAATAAGAAGGAAGTATGAGGAATACTGAACAAGAAGTTTCACATGCTGCACCAGTAGGGGCTTCACAAAATGTTGAACATGCATCATCACCCGGTCTCGGTTTCACAAATTATTTTGAAACTTCTCATGTTTCACAAACTCCTAGACCAGGAGGTCTATTCAATATTTGGGGAACCTCAGAAGGAATAAATGCAAGTACAAATGAAGATCATCAAAGTGATTCAGGAGACGAGAATTAGTTTCCTATGGTTTATCATTATCGTTTATGTTTGAAATATTATTTGTTTTTCAGTAGTCTATCTATGCATACTGTGTAATTGTTTTTTATGAATAATTATATTTTAAGGATAAGTGTATTTTATGTTATTGTTTAATGGTAGTTGATATTTGGCAATGATTTTTTTTTCTTTTTTTTGCTTATAAAATTTCAGGCTTTTCGTATATGCCAGTTGCGATCACAAGTCATCCACAGTCTAAGTTACGAAGAGAGAATTGAATTGTGGAATTTGAAAAATGAGCAATTTGAGGAGTTAGTAATTCAACCAGTTTTGAGTTATTATGATCAACATTTCCAAATAGCACCATCCCTAACTGATAGAGGTTTGGGATGGACAAATATTTGGCGTCGATTACAATAAGATGATGCTGCTTGTCTTCAGTTACTACGAATGTCACTTCCATGTTTTACAACATTGTGTAACATTTTACAAACGAATTACGTGCTACAACTAACATTAAATATAAGCATTGAAGAAAGTGTTGCTATGTTTCTACGGATATGTGGACACAATGAAGTTCAAAGAGATGTTGGTTTAAGGTTTGGACGAAATCAGGAGACTGTGAAGAGAAAATTTAGTGAAGTTCTAACGGCAATTGAACTACTTGCATGTGATTATATTAGAACTCCGACAATTCAAGAACTCCAACGTATTCCTGAAAGGCTTCAAGTAGACCGATTATATTATCCATATTTTAGTGGATGCGTTGGAGCTATGGATGGGACTCATGTTTGCGTCAAAGTGAAACCTGAATTACAAGGAATGTATTGGAATCGACATGATAATGCATCCTTGAATATCATGGCAATATGTGATTTAAATATGTTATTCACATATATTTGGAATGGAGCCCCGGGGTCATGTCACGACACAGCCGTTTTGGCCATGGCACAACGAAGTGATTCTGAGTTCCCTACGCCTCCTTTCGATAAGTATTATGTCGTTGATTCTGGCTATCCAAACAAGCAAGGGTTCTTGGCTCCCTATAAATCAACACGTAATAGAGTTGTGAGATATCATATGTCACAGTTCAACTATGGTCCTCCTCCGAGGAATAAAGAAGAATTGTTCAATCGACGTCATGCTTCTTTACGTTCTGTTATTGAGAGGACTTTTGGAGTCTGGAAGAAGAAATGAAGGATTCTTTCTGATTTTCCAAGATACAACATTCACGTACAAAAAGAGTGATAATGGCTACTATGGGATTACATAATTTTATTAAAATTTCAAACTTCTCAGATGCAGACTTTGCAGAAGTAATGACAGAGACGAGAATAAACAACACAGATCGAGAGCCTGATTTAGATGACATGGGAGCAACTGATGTAGAAGATGGAGCAGATGGAGGATCTATGACACGACTAAGGGACAATATAGCAAATATGTTATGGGCAAATCAAAATAGTCGATAATTTTTTTATGTATTGTATTATACTTAATATTTTGAATTTAATGTAATTCTTAACAACAAATATAGTTTGTTATATTTATAAATTAAAACTTTAACTTTAAAAATAATTTTATTATGGCTATATTGTATTATATTATTTTACTTGGTTTTTTTGGATGTATTTTTTAATTTTATTTTAGCAATAAATATATTATTATAAAATGCCAAACAAATTTATTAAAATTTTAATAATTATTTAGTTATGGTTCGTAATTAATTTATGTAAAAGATTTTATCATTAACAAATTAATAAGTTTTAATTTATGATCATATAAATATCTTTAATCTATTTTTATTTATAAAATATTTATCTAAAATATATATTCCGCACCGCTTTTTACATTTTCACCATTCACACATTTGGATCAAACCGCATGTTGTTTTTTTCACCATTCATATATTGTCCCGCACCGCTTGTTCCACAGTAACCGCACTTGTTCCGCATGATGCGTTTCTTCTAACCGCACCGCACTAAAACCGCACCGCACCTCCTAAACCGCTTGTTCCGCACCGCTCAAACCGCTGTCACCATTCGAAGCCTATGGATGCGATAGAACAAATGGCTAAAAGTTCTTATCAGTTTGGTAACGTGGTGAGAGATAGACCATATGGTTCGGGCGAGTCGCTTGTGTCGAAGCTGGACAGGCTCTTCGAGATAGTTCAAAGTGAGTTCAGTAATGTTAATTCCCGCTTGCTAAAAATAGAAGAAAAGTTGGGGATATATGATCATGCAAATACAAATGATGAGGTAAACAAGATTTTGTGACACATAATTGTTTATCATGTTTTTAGTTCAAAAAGTTCTACCTAAAAATACTTTACAAAAATTTCTCTTGTAATTAACTTTTTCATTTTTTTTTTGGTTGTAGTATCATGGCCCATATAGCGGAACACAAAGACAAAAGACACCACAACGTGAAGATCAAAATAATGAGGTAAGATTTCTGGTACCCATACTGAGTTTAGGAGGTATTCATACAAATTTAGCAAACCCTCAATAAATCGTCAATCTATTAAGTTTCATAGAATGTTTCATCTCCAGGATCCTCAATCTATGAGGTATAAACCAATTAGCTCGAATAAAATATTTCTCTTGCAAGTAACCGTTTTCATTTTTATTTTTTTGTAGCATCATGAAACAGATGGTGGGACCCATCCATCTAACAAATCTCCAACTATCCCAAGCAATACTCATGGCGGAGTCCAAAGACAAGAGACGAAACAACTGGAAGATCCAAATGATGAAGAGGTAAGATTTCTCGTATTCTTGTATTTTAAACATTTAGTGGGAAATCTGCCTAAAGTTGTATCAAATGTATTTGCAGAATATTGCAGAATTTGTGACTCATATCGGATCCTCTATGGATACACAACCTATTCAAAATGATGATCATCAAGTAAGTTTGGAAGATTTATCTCTAAATGAAGAAGTTTTTGTGTATCACAATGGTTACTGGCGTAGATGATTTGTCAGAATGATTATTAAGAATGACAAAGTCTCAGTCCTCATTGATCATACACAAGAGATATTTCAGTTCAAAATTAATGATATAAGGGTTCCTAAAAAATGGGTAAAGCAAACAAATTCTTATTTAAGGTTGAAGATCATTGTGTTAGCCAAACACGGATCTCACTGAATCTGAATTTACGTTTTTACAATATTTAGGAAACACAAACACAGGATATTAATGAAGATGGCGTAACCCAAACAGAGGAGGTGACCCAACCACAGGAGGATTCACGTGTTGAGGTAAGGTTTATGGTCTATTATAATAGTTGTGTTATTGTAATAGTTGTGATTATTATTATAGTTCACATCGGCTAATTGATTAGTGGGGATTGATTCCTTGGTTTAGGAACAAGATTTGGAGCTTTTAGATTCAGTCTATTAAGACGTTACATTCTGATTTGGAATTTCTGAATTTATATTTTTTACAAATCTTTAGAAAATACAAATGCATGAGCTTTATGCAGATGGCGATGCAGATGGCGGAACCCAACCAGAGGAGGTCACCCAAACACAGGAGGATTCACCTGTCGGTGTAAGGTTTTATGGGGGTTTAACATGTATTTTTAACATTTTAAAATGTTTAATTGTTTGTTTCAAACGCTAATATTCATTGATTAGATTCTTGGTTCATTGATTTTTGAAATTTTAGTAACGTTTCTTGGTGATTTAGGAAGGCTTATTACTGTTTTAGGAAGACTATCCTAAAAATGTCAATTTGAGTTTTAAAACTTTAAGATTTCCATTACTATTGAATACTAAAAGTAACAGTTGTGAAAAAATGTCTAATTGTTTGTTTTAAACGCTAATCCACATTGATTAGATTCTTGGTTCATTGATTTGTGAAATTTTAGTAACATTTATTGGTGATTTAGGAAGGCTTATTACTGTTTTAGGAAGACTATCCTAAAACGTCAATTTGAGTTCTAAAACTTTAAGATTCCCATTACTATTGAATAATAAAAGTAACAATTGTTTGTTTGTTCCACATTGATTAGATTCATTGATTTAGAATTTCTGAATTTATGTTTTTTACAAATCTTTAGGAAATACAAAGGCAAGAGCTTCATGCAGATGGCGGAACCCAAACAGAGGAGGTCATCCAAACACAGGAGGATTCACATGTCGATGTAAGGTTTTATGGGGTTTTAACATGTATTTTTAACATTTAAAAATGTCTAAATGTATTTTATAACTTTTTGTCAAGTCTTAATGAAAATTTATTGTATTTTCAGCCACATTTACAAGTAGGTGCTCATGTGGAGATCAAATCTGAAGAAGGCGTATGGTTTCCGGGAACATTGACCCAAAAATTTGAGGATTCTGATCTATACACTGTAGAGTATTAAACCCTCTTCCTGGACAAAGAAGAAGCTGAAAAATGTCATGGAGACCGTCAGCAAAGAACAGATTTGACCTCCACTACCTTCATTGAAAGGTAGTTCGAAGGAGTTAAGTCTGCTGGAAGAAGTGAAAGTGTACCTGAACGGCGGATGGTGGGAAGGAAAAGTGAATTGTATACTGAGGAACGGGAAATACGGCATTTTGGTTACTATGTCTGGTATAGTCGAAGAAGTTTTGATTGATGATATTCGGATTCCCAAGGAGTGGTTTAATGGAGCCTGTGTTTCCAAATTTGAGGTAGTGTTTCTTCAAAACTTTTCCTAAAACATATTTAGTTATATAAAATCACGATTTAGGAAGCTATTTACATAGTTAGGAAACCATTCATGAATCGTGGATTGCTTTTAATTACTTTTCTTAGTTTTTTTTGGTCAAATGAGAAGGCAAAGATGATGCATGCATCAAAAAGGAAAGAACCTGAAACAAGAAAAAATGATGACACTGATACGAAGGCAAAGAAAAAGAGGGTGGAAGAACCTTCGCATCTGCCTGATAAGAAAAAGATGGTGATTGATAAAGTTTTCTTAAGAAGGAGCGAACGTGAACTCAGACCTGCAAAATCTAACAAGACTCCATTTCGTGGGCCAAAAAACCCGGCGTTATGTGTAACGCCAGAGGTAAATCAAGTCATTGATCCATTCATGACACCTCAATTCAACAGACTTTCAAAATTGTTTGATTGGAAGGGCAAAAAAAGACAAAGGTTAGAAAATCTTATAAACTCAATAACATCTAATTTCTTAACTGTTACTAACTTGTTTCAATTAATTAATGCAGTATCACAGTTGCTAACATGCAAGTAGCGGCTTCATGGTTTACTAGATTAGAGGATCCGAAAAAGCATATGACGGATGAGGTAATTAGTCAATAAAACTATCTCTTCTCATACTTGTTCATCTCAACATCGTTTGAGTGGTTGAGTTTTAGTAACAACAACAGCATCAACGTTTTTCGCTATTTTGTGTTATTTGTTTTTGTTTTAGTAAGGAATTCCTAAATGCGTAAGACTGTTTCTAAAATATTTTTATTTAGGAAACGTCTACAAGTAATTTAGGAAGACATTTCTAAATGAGTATGATTGTTTTCTAATTGTTTATTTTGAATGATTTTTGTTTTGCAGCACGTAGAGGCAACACTGTTGTTGTTGGAAAGGAGAAGGGACAACCATGCTGCATACTTCCACAACAGCCATCTCCCACGAGCTACATTCATCAACCAAAATTTCTTTCATCTACTATCATTAAGCTATACAAGATTCAAAAATGCTAAAGAAGGTGATAACAAGTATGGTTTTTCTGATGATGTTCTTCTAATTCCAAGCGGGAAAATGCCTCCAACTAAAGTATGGGGTACCAATGTGGATGTGGTCTATGGCGTGACATTGAAGAGCAAACATTGGATTGGGATGGTGATCAACCTCAAGAAGCGAAATATCACAATAATCAATTGTGGGCTTCCAACAGAGAAAACAGATATTGTTGTTGATCATGTGAGACAATTCGCATATATAAACTCTACTTTATATCAGTTAGGTTTTGAATTTTTCTTTGTTGCTTTTATTTCTAGAATAACTTTGGTATTTTTGCAGAGATGATTCCTGTTCTTTTGTGTGTCGCTGCAAACAAAACAGGTACTGACGAGGACAGAGTTCCTTATGTGGTTGAGATATTAGAAGGGAAAAATATCCCTAAGACCAAGTATTCCGAAAACTGTGTTTTTTTGTGTTGAAGATTATGGAGTGCCATTCAATGGGAGTTAAAGAAATGTCAAAGCTAACTGATGGGAATACACATGACCTAAGAAGCAAGCTGGCATGTGAGTTGTTTGAGGAGCTTGTTGGTGAGTCTATCTAAAAATAGAGAATGATTCCTAAAACTTGTTATGGAAGTTGTCGTTTTCTAATCTGTTTGTTCTCTTGACTTTAGGGTGTTGCAGTTACATTATGTTATGTATCTGATTAAGACTTTATAAATTATGGTTATGTATCAGTTTCTAACTTCTTATTTTAAATTGAATGTGGATTTTGCCTTCTTTTGCAATTTTAGTAACGTTTCTGGGTGATTTAGGAAGGCTTATTACTGTTTTAGGAAGACTATCCTAAAAACGTCAATTTGAGTTCTAAAGCTTTAAGATTCCAATTACTAGTGAATACTAAAAGTAACAGTTGTGAAAAATGTCTAATTCTTTGTTTCAAACGCTAATCTACATTGGTTAGATTCTTGGTTCATTGATTTGTGCAATTTTAGTAGCATTTCTTGGTGATTTAGGAAGGTTTCTTACTGTTTTAGGAAGACTATCCTAAAGCTTTAAGATTCTCATTACTAGTGAATACTAAAAGT
Organism: Eutrema yunnanense; assembly: GCA_002933935.1. Taxonomy (NCBI): domain Eukaryota; kingdom Viridiplantae; phylum Streptophyta; class Magnoliopsida; order Brassicales; family Brassicaceae; genus Eutrema; species Eutrema yunnanense. Next base: position 98,310 of record PKML01043663.1, on the reverse strand, counting down.
AACAGTTGTGAAAAATGTCTAATTGTTTGTTTCAAACGCTAATCTACATTGATTAGATTCTTGGTTCATTGATTTGCGCAATTTTAGTAACATTTGTTCGTGATTTAGGAAGGTTTCTTACTGTTTTAGAAAGGTTTATTACTGTTTTAGTAAGACTATCCTAAACACTTCAATTTGAGTTCTAAAACTTTAAGATTCCTATTACTAGTAAATACTAAAAGTAACAGTTGTGAAAAATGACTAATTGTTTGTTTCAAACGCTAATCTGCATCGATTAGATTCTTGGTTCATTGATTTGTTCAAATTTAATAACATTTCTTGTTGATTTAGGAAGACTTATTACTGTTTTAGTAAGACTATCCTAAAAACGTCAATTTGAGTTCTAAAACTTTAAGATTCTCATTACTATTGAATACTTCAAGTAACAGTTGTGAAAAAATGTCTAATTGTTTGTTTCAAACGCTAATCCACATTGATTAGATTCTTGGTTCATTGATTTGTGAAAGTTTAGTAATATTTATTGGTGATTTAGGAAGACTTATTACTGTTTTAGTAAAACTATCCTAAAAACGTCAATTTGAGTTCTAAAGCTTTAAGATTCTCATTACTAGTGAATACTAAAAGTAACAGTTGTGAAAAATGTCTAATTGTTTGTTTCAAACGCTAATCTACATTGATTAGATTCTTGGTTTATTGATTTGTGAAATTTTAGTAACATTTCTTGGTGATTTAGGAAGGCTTATAACTGTTTTAGGAAGACTATCCTAAAAACGATATTCCTAAAACTATCCTAACATTTGATAATTGTTTGTTTTAGATTCCCATTACTAGTAACGTTTTAGGAAGACTATCCAAACATTTGACAATATTCCTAAAACGTCGGGATATCTTCCTGAAAACAATAGAAAAAGTTCCTAAAATATATGATAATCTTACTAAAATCTCAAGGTATTTTCCTAAAAACAATAATAAGAGTCTAGAAACCATGAAGTATAACTAAATTTCGAAATGATGAAAAAAAAAGTAAAGTCTTGCACAAAATATAAGTTTGTCATATAAGTGATTTACATGTACTCTTGTTGTGTCCTCCTTTGGAGCATCTGCTGCACTTATGTCCTTGAGATTTTGAATTGGGTACACCAAATTCTCCCGCTGATCTCTTTCTCTTTTTCGGAGGTCTCCCACTGTTTTTCTTAGTAGTTGGTGGGGCACATGAATATTCAGATACAGAATATGGGAAATTACAGGTAGTTAAATCTCCACCGGGGTGTATGCTCTCAGCATATGCTCTAGCCCATGTTTTCGTTAAGTACATATCATCAACGTACTTGTTCCCATCCTTGTTTGTACGCTTAGCTGCAGCAATAGCATGAACACATGGGATCATGTCGATGTCAAAAACAAGGCAAGTGCACTGCTTGTTTACCAGGTGAACAATGTACTTCCGAGTCTCGTCCTTCACCTCAAACTCATACCAATCTACTTGGAAAACATCAAGTTTCATTGCAGCATCATACCTTTCTCTCATCTCTTTCAATACACGTGGTGTGACAAGCTTGTTGTGTTTAGAAGCTTTTTCCCTTCGTTCATGAAACCACGTTGTGAGAGTTAACCTAATAGTCTCAAGGAGAGAAACTATTGGCAACTCACGAGCCAAGTTTAACATCGAATTCAACGACTCTGCAATGTTGTTTGTCATGATATTGTACATGTTTGGAGGTGCATAAGAGCGAGCCCACTTTGGAAAATCAGAACCTTCCAAATAATCAGCTAATTTGGGGCTTTTGCTTCTTATGTCACTGAAGATGCCAATGAACTCATGACGAGTATAAGCATCAGCTGCAGCTTCCACAAGTGGCAACAACCTAGTTTTCCCAAACTTTGGTGTTATATTCCTCAACAGATGAATTCTACAAATAACATGATGTGCAAGCGGATAAACCACTGAAAGTGCCTTTGCAATGGCTGGAGCTCTATCTGAAACAAACACCAAATCTGACGCATCAGGGACCACACTCTTAAGTCCTCTAAAAAACCATGTCCATGCTAGTTCGTTTTCTGTGTCAACTATCCCAAATGCTAGAGGGTATAAGGAATAATTTTCGTCTTGCGCACTTGCTCCAAGCAATGTTCCCGTAAACTTCCCCTTGAGAAAAGTACCATCCACATCAATCACTCTCCTCATCAGCTCGAAACCTCTAATCGATTGACCAAAGGCAAGAAAAGTGTATTTGAATTTTCCATTTGGCTCCATCTCAAGATAAACCTTTGATCCATGATTTTTCTCATTAACTTTAAACAACCACTTTGAGAGGTTGTAATAGCTATCCTCGGGAGTCCCTCTGATCAAATCCTAAGCATACTCTTTCACTCTCCAAGCTTGTTTGTATCCAATGTGTACACCATGTTCAAGTCTAACTTGCTCCATAATTTGTATTGGCTTGAGACTGTACTTCTTTTCTCCATAATTGCTGCAGATTAAAGTCCCAAGCACCTTGGCAGAGGCTTGCCTATGGTTGGCGTGTCTATGATTTGTATCGCAAGTATGTTCATGGACATACTTCTTCACCACACAAAAAATCAGAAGATTTGAGCTTTGTTGCACGCATCCTCCAAGTGCAATTAGGATCAACACAACCTAATATCACTCTTGTCTTCTTCGACCAAACGGACCTGAACTCAAACTTCCACTCTATTGCCCATTCTCATTTGAAGCATTAACTCATCCTTGTTCTTAAAATGTCTGTTCACGTATAATTCAACAGAGGAATGTGAAATGCCTATATTAGAAGGAGAAATATCTGGAGCAGAACGCAAAACATCAGCAGTCGAGCATGTTGAAGTGTCATTTTTGATAGCATGTTGAACCTACACAAAAGAAAAGAAAGATGCAAATACTTTCATGAAATATTTAGGAATACATATAACTTGTTTAGGAAAGCCTGTCTAAATGACAAGAAACAGCAAAAAAAAGGCATGATTTCACTTGAATAATGCATAGACGACCTATAAAAACTATATTACCTGTTGATTTTCATGTGTGAATGAAGCATCGACATGAGAATCACCATTTACAGTTCCCGACACGTGTGTGCATTGGGTGGACTTTGAAATGCATACATGAGAAGGAGGAGGATCTGAAGCAAGACGTAAAACATGAGCACCCAAACATGTATTTTTGTTTGCCTCGAATGTTAAAGTGTTACTTCCGTTTGATCCATGAATTGGCTACACAAAAGAAAAGAAAGATGCAAATGCTTTCAGGAAACATTTAGGAATGCGTATAACGTTTTTAGGAAGGCTTATCTAAATGACAAGAAACAGCAAAAAAAAACCATGATTTCACTTGAATCATGCATAGACGACCTATAAAGACTATATTACATGTTGATTTCCATGTGTGAATGAAGCATCGACATGAGAATCACCATTTATAGTTCGCGACACGTGTGTGCGTTGGGTGTTATCCACTTCCAAAATCTCTTCAATGCATATAGTCTTTGATTGAATGTTACTACCAAAATTCTCAGGACCAAGAATGTTTTCTCTGTCAGTCACCTGAACCAAACAAACGAAAACTTATACTGAAAGTGTGCTAACTGAACTAAAGACTGTAAATTCAATATTTAGGAAGTTGTTACTAAACATAAATTTTACTCACCGTTACATACAAAGGAACCAATTCAGGATCTGATTTTATTTTGTTGATGAAGCTTCTGAGTTGGCGATCGTTTTTTAAAACACCGGAGGAGAATTCTCTACCACCAACCTCATCTTTAACGGAAGTCCGTAGCTAAGTGTAACGGTTCTAAATGAGGAATCAATCCCAAAGTCTTCAAAAACCATATCAAGTAAATCGTTGTGTTTGAGATCTTCATCAAACTCAAACATTGATGATCCTTGGTTTGTATCCAGTACAAAATCCCACTGGAGCTTTTCATTTTTCTTCCACTGTCCACAAACACAAAAGATCTCCACCATATTGCACAAAACACAATATAACCTATCAAAAGAAAGACAAGAAAAAACTTCAATGACCCGCCGATTTGAATCATCAATTCAAAACATCAATTCTAACTCTGCGATTTGAATCCTCCAAGGTCTGGTGCCCAACTCTGCAATCAATTCAAAACATCAATTCTCACCCGCCGATTTGAATCCTCCAAGGTCCGGTGTCTAACTCTGCGATGACGATTACAGGAATTGTCGCTGTTTCGCGGATTTTGGCAGTGGTTTTGTTCTTGTTGACGGTTAATTACGGCGAAGCTATATGGTTGAAGATTCCTGCGGCGGGAGGGACGGAGCGCGTCTCCGAGGAGATACAGAGCAACGTTGTCGTCTTGGCTGATTAGTATGTCGTCGATGAGCATAATCCGCCGGCGGCGATCGATTCAAAACAATTCTTTTTAATGTTCTATTTTTATTTTTTAATCCCTTTAACCTTTATTGAATGCTAATTTTGGTAGCTTCCCAAATAGGGTGCTATATTTGTCAAGTTTTAGTTTTTTAGTGCCATTTTGATCAATTTCTCTAAATAATAAATAATAAATAATAAATAATAAATAATAAATAATAAATAATAAATAATAAATAATAAATAATAAATAATAAATAATAAATAATAAATAATAAATAATAAATAATAAATAATAAATAATAAATAATAAATAATAGATAAATTGATCAAAATGGTACTTTTTGAAAACTTTCTGACCAAACTAGCACCCTAATAAAAAAAACTCCATTTTTAGCATTCATTAAATAGACAAAAGACAACTTTGCCCATAGTATTTGAGGCTCTGGAGGAAACAATCGAACCCTACGCATCGCTCCGTTGAGACTCCTGCCGACGTCCTGTTGCTAAATCAGAAACGCGATTCGAATTTTCTCCCCGGTGCTCGTGAATTCGCCACGTCGTCGCGCAGTTCGTACAATAAGAAACCGGCGCCGGAGAAGAGGGAGAGGAGAAGAAGCGTAGCGGAAGCCGACGGCGTGGAGGAGGAAGAGAAAGGAGCGAAGGATCTGGTTGGGTTTTCGAGGAGCGAAGTGACAATGATCGACACTAGCTTCAAGATCTGGAAATCTGAGAAACTGGTTTTCCGTAGAAGAAACGTGTGGAAAGTGAGGGACAAGAAGGGTAAATCGCGGGACAAGAAAGGTTACTCTATCGATGTATCTTTGTTTTGGGGGTTCTTTTTTCTTTTTGGACCTGATTATTGAGATTGATGCTCTCCAGCTTGTACGTTCTCTCTTTGATGCGATTATTGTTTGCGATTTTAGAGAACGAATTAGAGAAGAAGCTTACGTTTATGAGTATTTCCAATTTGATGATATGGAATTTTGATGATGTGGAATTTTGAAATTTGCCATTACGTTTCTGAGTATTTCCAATCCATTTGCATCATTTAAACGTTTGATTGTTGTTGAGGTGCTCTTGATTCTCGTGTCTGTGTATTCTCGCTAGTTCTGTAATTATAGTTGCTTTCGTCGAGTTCTATTTGAGTTGTCCGCTTCGATTAGAAGTATGCATATGATCATGGTGGTCACGGAAACTGGTTTTGAGGAAAACATTATTAGTTCTCATTCTATGAATTGGAAAACCTTGTGGAAGAACGAGCCGTAGGCTGTCACATTCATGCTTGTATACTCTATGGATTTTTGTATATCAAATGCTTTGTTTCGAGAATTGCCCTTAGGTGATTCCATACACTGGTTTCTGAACTGTTTCTTGGTTAAACATAATTTGAATTGGATTTTGGTATGGCGAGCTTATTGGAAACGCAGATCTCGAGGGATAAAGGATGTGATGCTCTTATTTTTTAGTTTGTTGTTTAAAGTTTAAAGTTTAAACAATCATGCATCGGTTCTATTTTGTTTAAAGATTTTTGAGTTTGTGTTTGAACAAAGACTCTTGTTTAATTTAATTTTTAGATTCTCTCGACATTGTTGTAGGTTTAATGATTTAAATGTTGCAGGTTTCGTGACTTTTTGCAAAGTCTTCAAAATATGATATTTGAACATAACCGAAAATAACTGAAACTATCCGAATTAAACTGAATTTGTCAACAATTTCGGTTATTATTCGGTAGCAAAAAAATTAACCAAATTTTCCCAAACCAAACCGAACTGAAATTTTGTTCATCAATGGAAAGTGTGTTGTACTGTAAGCCTCATTTTGAGCAGCTCTTCAAGGAGCCTGGTAGTTTCAACAAGAACTTTCAGTCACATATGTAACTCTTTGTTTTCTTCACCTTTTATTACCTTTGGATCCAGTTTTCATCATTTGAATCTTTCTTTATTTCTTTGTGTAGACAAAACAACAACACATTTGTTCCGATGCTTCATTTACGCATGGAAATCAACTGGAAATATCGTTTTCTGTTTTTGTTCATTTCGGAAGACTTTCCGAAATACGTTATATATGTTCCTAAATACGTTTCATTTTCAAGAAATGATCAGTTTTCATCATTTGAATCTTTCTTTATTTCTTTGTGTAGACAAAACAACAACACATTTGTTCGGATGCTTCATTTACGCATGGAAATCGACAGGAAATATCGTTTTCTGTTTTTGTTCATTTCGGAAGACTTTCCAAAATACGTTATATATGTTCCTAAATACGTTTAATTTTCAAGAAAGGATCAGTTTTCATCATTTGAATCTTTTTTTATTTCTTTGTGTTGACAAAACAACAACACATCTGTTCTGATGCTTCATTTACGCATGAAAATCAACAAGAAATATCGTTTTCTGTTTTTGTTCATTTCGGAAGACTTTCCGCAATACGTTANTTAGAAAGCCTTCCTAAATCATACTTTTTCCAGTTTCTTATTGATTTAGGAAGGCTTTCCTAAATACGTTATATATGTTCCTATATACGTTGCATTTCCATAAAGGATCATTTCAACATTTGTATCTTTCTTTCTTTGTGTAGGCAAACAACAACACATGTTCGGATGCTTCATTTACGCATGAAAATCTACAAGTAATATAGTCTTTTATAGTTTGTCTCTGCATGATTTAAGTGAAATCATACTTTTTTTGTTTCTTGTCGATTTAGGAAGACTTTCATAAATACATTATATATGTTCCTAAATGGTTCCTAAATACGTTGCATTTCCAGAAAGGATCATTTCAACATTTGTATCTTTCTTTCTTTGTGTAGGCAAATAACAACACATGTTCGGATGCTTCATTTACGCATGAAAATCAATAGGTAATATAGTCTTTTATAGTTTGTCTCTGCATGACTTAAGTGAAATCATACTTTTCTGTTTCTTGTTGATTTAGGAAGACTTTCCTAAATACATTATATATGTTCCTAAATGGTTCCTAAATACATTGCATTTACAGAAAGGATCATTTCAACATTTGTCTATGTCCATCTGAACATAAAACTATAAAGATTTTTAGGAAGCTTTCCTATATATTCATGAAGCACTTCCTAAATATATAGTTTTAGATTCTCTTGATATCATACCTCTTCATTTTGCTTGTCTATGTCCAACTGAAACATAAAAAGATAAAAAAGTCAAATCTTCAACTTTTGGCATACCTCTTCGTTTAGCTTGCTAATTGTTTTTGGAAATCTATTAAACAACAAATACATAAATATTTCAAACATTTAAAATTGTTAAGAAACATTTCAAATGTGATCGGATTCTTAACGATACAGGAAGACCTTCCTAAACTATTACGAATCCTTCCTAAAAATTAGAAAGATCTTTCCGAATTTAAAATTCAGGAAGGTTTCTTATTGTTTTAGGACGGACTTCCTGATATTTTGTTTTCATTAATACAACTCCTCAAACTTAAGAAGCCGTCCTACACATTTAAGATTGTTTTCCTAAAACGTATAAATGAATCTTTTGTGTCTATTTATATAACAACTCAAATTTGGCAAGATATGTCAACACAATGTGACAACTAATAATCATTGTATGTTTAGTAAGTTTTTAATGGTCAAATAATTCATCCTAAAATGTGTAATATGAACTTTTGTATCCATTTATACAATAACTTAAATTTAGGAAATCGTCCTATACATTTAGGAAGGGTTTCCCAAAATGTATAAATGAAAATTTAGAAAGCCGTCATACACAATTAGAAAGTCATTCCTAAAACGTTTAAATTAGAACTTTTGTGCTTATACAACTTAAATTTGGGTAGTCCTAAATCTTTAGGAAAACCTTACTAAAATTTGTATGAATGTTTCCTAAATATCTAGAAATGTTACCTAAATTCCAAAATTTAGTAAGGTCTTCCGAAATAGTATGTTAATTTATTTAGGAATGATTCTTACAATTCTAGGAAGGTCTTCCGAAACCGTAAGTTTTATCTTGATTATTTAGGAAGGATTCTTACAACTCTAGGAAGGTCTTCCAAAATCGTATGTTAATTTAGATCAAATAAAAAATTTGAAGTTTTTCTACACTTTTAGAAAGACCTTCCTAAATTTTGAAGCTCCTATAATGTTGAAGCTCCTATAATGATTATTATATGATTATTATATGACATGCAGGTAGCTCCATCACGAGCTGGATAGATAGACTAAACATAGCTATTGATGCCGCACTAGGTTCGTTTAGAGAATGAAAATCGCCATTCTCATTTCCTTTTTGGTTAACACGCATTTGACCAATTCTTCTATTGTTTAATTGACAAAACTGAATTTCGGAGACAGGGTTGGAGTACTTACATATTGGCTGCAAAGCGTTAATAGTTCATAGAGATGTAAAAAGTTCCAACATACTATTGGACGATCAATTCCAAGTCCTCCCTTTGCTGCATTTGTTTTTTTTTTTCTGAGCATGTCAAAAGATTTTCATTTTCTGTATGTAATCGAAAGGAAATGAAAAAAGATTAATAAATAGAAGAGCTTCTAACAAATAGAAAACATGCATCAATAACAAGCAAATATGAGAGCCAACTTATCCTTGTGTTAATGAATCACGTTACAAAGATCAAAATGTTTGTCGTCCTGTACTGAGACATGAACTGTATCGAACTGAACTCTTACATTAACAGAGACAAAACTGTACATCCAGATTCCATATACAGGACATGATATAGTAACTTCATGTCCGCAAAAGTTTTATCAAGAACACAGACCCAAGACGTGTTATTATTTCTTCAGACATACATCGATGAGGCCGATGGGCGAGGATAAGCAACAATTGTACTGCCCACCGCGGTCTGTCGAGCAAAACCCGCAATGGGTTTTTTGGTGATAATGCTGTCACTTCTCCTACGCATTCTTCTTTCTGTCCTATCCATATTTCCTCCTCTAGTCAGACACCTTTGCTTCATAGGAATCAGACAAGAGTATGTTTGAGGACTTAATGTTTCCATGAGAAGTTGTCGAATCACGCGAATGTAGGTAACTAATCGCTCTTGCAGCTCTTAAGGCTATTCCGGCTCTGGTTTCCCAGATCAATGAAGTCCTCCCGCTTCCTTTGTTCCCTGCAAATCCGTTATAAAAAGCTCAAAAACAGAGCTCGAAGCTTAATGACTTAACCAATCCCATCAAAGATCAAGAACTAGCATCAAGAGATATAAGACCAACTAACTAAGAAGCTTATATCGACAGAGCGGTAATCAATTTCGTTGTTAACCAAAAACCAAACTTGTCAAGATCCTGAGAAACCTGAAAAAATCGACAAAATGCAGTGATGGTGATTTCGATATTTACCGTGCAATAGTGCAGATAAGCTTCCTCTAGACATGTACTCAAAGACAAGATGCTTCTCGTCGCGGCTGAAATAGTAAGCAATAAGTGTCACGAGATTGGCATGACTCATTGATCCATCACTTTTCTTAAGTTCATGGAAGTCGAGAAGCTTAGAAATTGAAAGTGATATCTACACAAGAGAAAACCTCAGATGACACAATAAGAAACAAGAACACTGAACGAAGAAGGCCAGTTTATATTAATATTAACCTGGGTTTTGTTAGTTGTCTCCGACAAAGAATCCAAATCGTTGGAATCGAAGCTCTGATTGTCAGGGCATGATTTCGCATTGATACGAACTCGATTCCAGTTTGGTGCGGCTAAACGAAACACGAGTTTAAATATTCCGATAAGCCTTTCGTCGTCGACTCTATCAACTTCTCTTCCTCGCTCGCGGATCTAAAATCCTCCCGGAACCTCCGCATCGTGCGCCGCTGGAGGTCACGAGCCTCTATCCCACACGCCTCCATGGCCTTCTGAGACGCGGTGAAGAGGCAGTTCCCATTGGAGGAGATTAAATCTGCTTGTTTTATTAAAAAAATGAGGATACTTTAGACAATTTTCCTTTTAATGAATGATATGTTTGTGACTTTTATCTTTGGATGTTAAATTTGAGAATTTTAAGTTTTTTTGTGTTATTTTGTAGAATTTCCCTAAAAAAATTTCATACTAAAAACATAAAATTGGAAAAAAAAAATATTACAAACATGCAAAATAACAAGGATAAATTATTAAGTTTTTCATCTATAGTTTATTATCACACAATTTTTACTATATGGTTTTCGTTTTTAATTTTTTTTCAAACTCTTAAATTATATATTATCAAAAAAATAAATAACTTATACTTTATATAAACATTTTCTATTAATAATGTAAATAAAATATCTTTAAAAACATTTTTTAAAAAGGCATAATAATTCGAACAAAAAAAAAGGCATAATAAAAAACAAGAACCAATGGGGAGAGATCTCAGACCGTAAGATCATTCATTCCTCTGATTTTTTTTCTCTTCGATCCTTCCTTCCTCTGCTTTTGTTTATACTGATCGATGACATGGCATAATTCTCACTCCTTTGGTCCTTCCTTTCTCTCAGGCGAATGACCTTCCTTCACGACTCTGCCAGCTCCTTTGTTCTTCTTCTACCCACGAAGAGCTCTCCCTTCGCAATAGAGCTCTCCCTTCGCAATAGAGCTCTCCCTCACTGACCGTTCGCCGACTCAACTCCACTCTTATAGTGTCAAATTTTTCTTCTGACCCTTTTCGTCTCTATATCTCTCTAGCTTTTTCGATTCCTAAAAATGTGTCATTTGTTGCTGCAGCTAGAGGAGGATATGCAGAGAGCGAGATCGAGACACTTCGTCTTTGTTGCTGCAGGGAGCGACCGTTCTTCGCAGATTTCGGGCCGATTTGCAGAGAAATAGCCGGCGTGGCGGTGGAACACGAAGGGGTTTCGGACTCCGCTGTTGGCCGTTTCCTTTCTCAAGGTATGGTCCACCCTACCAATTGATTCAGTTTCAGTTGATTCTATATCCAACTCCGACTCTAGATCCAATCTTAAAACTCGATGAATCTTCTGATTTAGTTGTGGATTTTCAGAAAACTAAACCCCAATTATGGTCGTTTGTGATTATAATTAAACGACAGAATTGTGACACTGACATTCATATACGCTTCAATGCAGATTAAAGTATATGATGTAAAGGAGAATAAGTGTACGGAAGTTCTTATAGGACACACATGAAGTTAACATCTTGATAGTTGTTCTGGCCTTCACACAGATCTACTGGCATGGTTAAAAGAGTTCGTCTATGTCCTCTTTCTAAACAATCTTTCTCTGAACCTATTCCTAGAGTCTTGTGATTATCTTCTATTTATTTGTACATACACATCTGCACGCACCATGGCCTTGTAAACTTATACAGTGTTGAATCAAATTTTGCAGGCCATTATGATAAGGTATTTGGATTCAGATTTCCTGTAGCGGGGCAGATCAAAAAGAAAAAGAATTCAGATAAAAAATATGCCGCATGCCCTTGTTATTTATAAGGCATATCAAATTTTCTGTAGTGGGGCAGATCAAAAAGAAAAAGAATTCAAATTTCTGTGAATTGCAGTAAATCGAATTTTTATATATAATTCGATTATTAGAATAAATAGTAGTAAATCACAGCAAATCGTAATTTAAATATAAATTATTCCCAAACGCTATAGTAATATTATAAATAACTAACAATTCCCAAATGCTGTGAATATTATTATTAACTAGATGAGTCCCCGTGCTAATACGCGGATATTTTTATTTACAGGTTTTTTGGTGCTTCTTTTTTAAAAAAATTTCGTAACAAATGCATATATAGAGAGACATCATGCCAACTGATATTCCGATTACTACTACAAAGTCGTAACCCATTATATATATCCATTAAACCAAATACATACGCTCCTACTCTGAATCATGCAACATATGCCTATCCAGAGACATTTAAACCACAATATGAGCACATGCATTGCTATAAAACACAAGAGATTACATCAAGAGTGTACCATGAATAGTTTGAGTAGCCAAGAAACGAGCCGCCAGCATCCGAATCTTTACCATCCCCTCTTTTCCCGGCATCCGAATCAGGATAAGCATTAGGCATGCTATGACCTCTAAAGTAAGATTCCAGAACTGATAGACCATCACCAACGCCTGGCTCACCAATACCACCCATCTGGCTCGACTGCAACTAATCATGGCTCAACCCATCATGGGTTTGAGCACTCGCCAACATCGGATACATGTAACCTTCTCCGGCTGTTGTTGCTAAAGCTGGATTCCCCAACATTCGAGTTACATAAACCGGATGATATTGGTTCCCTAGCATAAACGGCGATGCAGCCATTCCACCACCGGTAAATACTTGTTGCCCATCTTCACCGGACCCGCCTGGTGATGCCCTTTTCCCGATGACACATGCCCTATTGAAGCAAGCTGGCATGTTGCCGTTCGATTAAGAATCCTCATCTTCGGCTCCTTAAGCGCCTCTCTTGCTCCTTTCTTCGTTCGAAATCTTTAGCCTTGCCCCTTGTAATTCATGAGATTGAATCCGCGATCATTTATATTCCAAAACGAATCATCGCTGGAAGAGTCTTGTTTATATGTTAGATATATTTTCTAATTTGTGTTTAGTAAAATATGATTAATTTTTTTTTAGTTTAACAAATACAACATAATTCGAGATAGAGGTCATTTGATGAATTTTTTTTATTACTGTATAATTAATTTGTGTTCTCCAATTTTCTTTATTATTAAACTAAAATAAATATATAAAATAAAACAATGAGTTTATAATATTGTGATGAGCCCATGTGTGTTTACAAATAAAACGGTTTGACTTTCATCTTCTTGTAATCTATTTGCCTAGGGTTTGCATTCATCTCCCCCAAACTTTGAAACCATTCACTATGTGTTACCACCATGTTCTGATGCAGCCATTGATTCATAGAATTCATTATCACCATCAAAGAGTCTTATGACATAACAATTTTCTTTGAAAATTTTATGTGTAACGCTTCTAACGGTTCGAATAACTTCATAGCTCATATAATTTCTTCTGTGATTTATCATCATTCATAGATAATATATAGCACATGCTGATGAATTAATGTTAAATGTCTTATCGGTGTTCTTTCCTCTTAGTCGTGTTTTTTATCCTAAACAAATATTGTAGGAAACTCGTCATATGTTAGACTGTTTGCATGCCAAAAAGTAGCCAAATTTCTTTCTTGTCCAACTATAAATAACATACTTAGAGCATCTCCAATGTATTTCTCCATTTTCATCTCCAAAATTGAGTAACTCCATTTTGGAGTTGGATTTCTCTCCAATGTATTTCTCTATTTTCTCCAAAAATTAGTATATTCTTTTCTTTTAATTTATTGTTAATTGCTAATAATACACTATATTTATAAAATTTACAAATGGACCTGTTAATTTTTTTTCTTTTAAAATTTCCATCAATTTTGATATTATTTAAATTTAATCATTATAATACAAAGAAAAACACATTACATCACCAAAAAATAACAAAACAAATAGATTTTAATTTAAACGTCACCATTTGAATATTTTTCCCATAAAAGATCAATTAAAGCATTTAGAAGTGAGAAATGAACGCTTTTATCTTTGATTCCTCTCAAAGGAGCAAGAAAATTTTGGAACCGAATATTTTCGTCCTCAACTAATTCTACCTCTGGAGGTAGAGCTTCTCTTCCAACTTCAATCGGAGCATCGAGATCACGCTCATCCTCGATTATCATGTTATGTAAAATTACACATGTAGTCATTATGTCATGTAACACATTCTTTTGCCAAAAACGAACCGGTCCTTTCACAATAGCAAACCGCGATTGGAGAACTCCGAAGGCACGTTCTACATCTTTCCTACATGCTTCTTTTCGCATAGCAAAATTTTTTTTCTTTGCACCGATCCGCCTCAATCTGGTTCATTTGGACAATACTTTAATGATTTTGGTGGATCCGGAAGTGGTTTACCAGATTATTATCAGTCATTGTTGCATCAAATTTATTTTATGTTGTTTCTAATTTCAGTACTTTCATGTATTTTTAAATTTATTATGAGTTTATGCTATTTTATTTTCTGTTTTGAATTTTTAAATTTACTTATCCTTTCTTTTAAATTAAATATATATCATCATTTTATATTATATTTGTCAAAGCAAAAAGTAAATGGGAGTAAAAATCAAAAGTATAAAATTTTGAAGGACTATATTATAAATAAAAAAGTTCAACTCCAAAATGGGGTAAAAAATGGAGTTACTCCATATTTGGAGGATAAAATGGCATTTCTCCATTTTGGAGTTGAAAATGGAGTTGGGTTGGAGAAGAAAATGGCATTTGGAGTAGAAAATGGAGTAGGGTTAGAGATGCTCTTAAAAGAATCAACACTTGCAATAATATAACATAATACATATGTTAAGTTTGTATTTAAAAGAACAATTTAACATACCTTTGAATTTAGGTAGAATTTGTTATATGAATAGAATATCAACCATTAAGTGGGTATTTATATTTTTTCTTTATATATATTAAATGTTTTAAGTTAATTTTGTCTTCTTGTTTTTCATAGATACATTTTAGATATATGAATAGCATGAATTTAGACTTGTTTTAGTTATTTTTTTACTTTAAAATTATCATAAATGCATAAGTATTGATTATTTTCTCAATTATTTGATAATTAAAAAAAACTGACCAATAAGGAGGGGGCAAGTGTCAGCCCTGGAGAGTCCCCCTTCACTCTTTATAAGGTAGATAACAAAAATAAAGCGCTATTATAGAATATCTAATTGCAGACTAAAATGCGTTATAGTATATGACAATACGATAGCAACACATAAAACCGCTATGTAAAGGTTCTGACTTATTATGATGGGCGATGATATAACGCTTTTCAAAACGCTATCGTATATGAAAATACGATAGCAGCACATAAAACCGCTATGTAAAGTGTCTGACCTATTATGACAGGCGATGATATAGCGCTTTTCAAAACGCTATCGTATCGTTACATAGCGTTTTTCAGATGCTAAGAAAACCCTTTTTCTTGTAGTGAAACTGTCTCAAGGAAGCCGTAGTGTAGAAGATTAATCTCAAGAGCTGGAAACTCTCTTGATCCGTGCTGAGGTATCTGAAGATCGTGAAGCAACTATGTCAAGGTTTCTAAGAGGCCTAAACCGTGACATACATGATAGACTAGAGATGCAACACTACGTTGAATTAGAAGAAATGCTTCACAAAGCTATTATAGTTGAGCATCAACTAAAGAGAAGAAGCAGCTCTAAACCAAGCTATGGAGTCGGATCAGTTCACTCTAAACCTAGCTATGGGAGTGGATCAGTTGTTGTAAAACCGAGTTACCAAATAGAAGAAAGGTCTAATGTCTTTCAACGTGAAGGGAAGCAAATCATGACACCAAAACCAGAAATTAAGCCATACGCAGCAAATCCCGATTACAAAGGCAAGGCAGAAAATACTACAAGGTCTCGTGATGTTAAATGCTTCAAGTGTCAAGGCAGAGGTCACTACGCCAATGAGTGCATCAACAAGAAAGTGATGATCATGCTGGATAATGGTGATGTAGAGTCAGAAGACGAAGAGCTTGATCATGAGTCCTTATCTGAGCATGAAGAGTTACCTGCTCGTGGAGAGTTACTAGTGACCAGAAGATCTCTAAGCTTGCAAACTAAAGATGACGAGCAAGAACAGAGGGAAAACTTATTCCATACAAGATGTCTGGTCCAAGGAAAGGTTTGTAGCCTTATCATCGACGGAGGAAGCTGTACTAACGTCGCAAGCGAGATGATGGTCAAGAAACTTGGACTAAGCGTAAAAAGACATCCAAGACCTTACCAACTTCAGTGGCTCAATGGAGATGGAGAGATGAAAGTGAACTATCAAGTTATGGTTCCTCTAGCCATCGGGAAGTATGAAGATAAGGTCATGTGCGATGTCTTGCCAATGGAGGCTGGACATATTGTCCTTGGAAGACCGTGGCAATCTGATCGAAAGGTAATGCATAAGTGTTTCACTAACCGTTATTCTTTTGAGTTTGATGACAGGAAAACCGTGTTGGTCCCTCTGTTCCCCTGAGAAGTCCATCAAGATCAAATACAACTCAAGAGAAAAGGAGAAAAATCACTCGAGTCAAGTCCAGAAGGAACGATCGATCAATCCTCCAACCGATCGATCGATCGAAATGCGTCGGATCAACATAAGGCAAAATGACCGATCGATCCTCTCCACGATCGATCGATCGAAAACTCTCGATCGGACAGAAAGAAAAACAATCGATCGATCCAAGCTTCGACCGATCGATCCTTTACTCCACGACCCAATTTCTTTGCAACATATGGTGAGGCTTAACAAGCTTTCGTTTCTAAGCAACCTCTACTTATGTTTGTTTTTAAAGAGGTTCTTAGCAGCCTAACTAATCTTGCATTGGTGCTGCCGAGTGAAATAAAATCTCTATTACAAGAATATGATGACGTGTTCCCTGAAGACAATCCCAAGGAGTTAATTACCACCAATTAGAGGCATTGAGCATCAGATCGACTTCATGCCTGGTGCTTCACTTCCAAACCGTCCAGCATACAGAACCAATCATTTAGAGACTAAGGAGTTGCAACGATAAGTCAGTGAGCTCATGGAGAAAGGACACATCAGAGAGAGCATGAGTCCATGTGTTGTACCCGTTCTGCTTGTACCTAAGAAGGATGGAAGATGGCGCATGTGCGTCGATTGCAGAGCCATTAATAATATTACAGTGAAGTATCGACACCCTATTCCTAGGCTTGATGATATGTTAGATGAACTGCATGGCTCTAGCATATTTTCTAAAATTGACTTAAAGAGTGGATATCACCAGATTAGGATGAAAGAAGGTGATGAATGAAAAACTGATTTTAAAACTAAATATGGACTATATGAATGGGTAGTAATGCCATTTGGGTTAACTAACGCACCTAGTACGTTCATGAGATTGATGAATCACATTCTGAGATCATTTATAGGTGTTTTTGTTGTTGTGTACTTTGATGATATTCTGATTTATAGCAAAAACCTTGAAGAGCATATAGATCACTTGCAATCTATTTTGGATGTGCTTAGGAAGGAAAAAATTTTCTTCTTAATCTTAAGAAATGCACGTTTTGTACAGATAACTTGGTCTTTTTAGGTTTTGTTGTGAGTGCAGATGGAATTAAAGTGGATGAAGAGAAAGTCAAAGCAATAAGAGAAAGTCAAAGCAATAAGAGATTGGCCTAGTCCTAAATCAGTAGGAGAAGTGCGAAGCTTTCACGGTGCTAAGCTGCTGGGATTTGAACAGCTTAAACACTTGTATAATTATGATTCTGATTTTCAAGAAGTGTTCAAATCGTGTGAAAAATTTGCTATCGAAATGAAGGATTTCTCTTTTATGATAATCGTCTTTGTGTTCCTAACTGTTATGTTCGAGATTTACTTGTCAGGGAAGCTCATGGAGGAGGTTTGATGGGGCATTTTGGGATTGCTAAGACACTAAAATTGATGCAAGATCACTTCCATTGGCCTCACATGAAGAGAGACGTGGAGAGAATCTGCAACAGATTTGCTACTTGTAAACAAGCTAAGTCTAAGGTTCAACCTCACGGTATGTATACTCCTCTCCCTATTCCTTCTCATCCTTGGACTGATATCTCGATGGATTTTGTTTTAGGACTGCCTAGAACTAGAACAGGGAAGGATTCGATTTTTGTGGTAGTAAATCGTTTTTCAAAGATGTCTCATTTCATTGCTTGCCATAAAACTGATGATGCATCTCATATAGCTAGCTTGTTCTGTAAGGAGATTGTGCGTCTGCATGGTATGCCTACGACCATAGTATCTGATCGTGATACTAAGTTTCTTAGTTACTTCTAGAAAACGTTATGGTCTAAGCTAGGTACTAAACTATTTTTTTCTACTACATGTCATCCACAGACTGATGGTCAGACGGAAGTTGTTAATAGGACTCTAGGAACACTTCTGCGTTGTTTGATTGAAAAAAATCTTAAAACTTGGGAAGAATGGCTGCCTCATATAGAATTTGCATACAATCATGATGTGCATTCTGCTTCTAAGTTTTCTCCGTTTCAGATTGTGTATGGTTTTAATCCTTTATCCCCGTTGGATTTAACTCCTTTACATGTGAGTGAAAGATTAAGCTTAGATGGAAAACAGAAGGCTGAACTTGTCAAGCAGATTCATGAGAAAGCAAGGATAAACATAGTGGAGAAGACGAGGCAGTACGCTAAGCACACCAACAAGGGTAGACGCAAGATGATCTTTGAGGAAGGAGACCTCGTTTGGGTGCACTTGAGGAAGGAACGATTTTCAGATCAAAGGAAGTCCAAATTAATGCCTAGAGTCGATGGTCCATTTCAAATTACAAGGAAGATCAGTGACAACACTTACAAGCTTGATCTCCAAGGTAAGTACAATATTAGTAACAGTTTCAATGTTTCTGACTTAGCTCCTTTTCTTGCAGATAATCCAGATTTGAGGTCAAATCCTTTTCAAGAGGAGGGGGATGATGTGATCATGGACGTCATTCACAACATGGATCTTGAACCAGATGATGAACTCGTAGCTGAGGGAAGTTCCGAGGGAAAGTTATCTAAGGGAACTGAGGGAAAACTAGCTAAGGGAACCGAGGGAAAGCCAGCTGAGGGAACCGAAGGAAAACTAGCTGAGGGAACCAAAGGAAAGCTAACTGAGGGAACCGAGGGAAAGCTAGCTGAGGGAACCGAGGGAAAGCTAGCTGAGGGAACCGAGGGAAAGCTAACTGAGGGAAATTCCGAGGGACTTATAACCGAGGAATCCTTGATCATCCCAACATGTCCAATGACACGATCCAAGTCTAAGAAGCTCAAGGAAGCTGTTGCGGGAATACTTAGCCAAATCCAAGAGCAACCAAACTACTTGAACCAAATGGGAAATGAAGCTACATTAGTGATGATCCAAGCTCAAGAAGGTTAGTGAGCTTGTGGTCTAGTTTTGTGCTTTTTTTTCCTGTCTTCGTTTTTGTCCCACTGGATTTTACGGAGATAGGTTTTTAACGAGGCAAAACTAGATCACTTCCCCCTTAACTAACTCGCCAACTTGAAGCTCATTCCCAGCCCATCACATATGCAAAATCTACAAAGGCCCAACACCTCTTAATTTCGACCAAGACCAAAGCAAGGCCCATCTATTTCTTTTATGTTGTATTTTTCTTTGTTGTTCTTTCCTTATTAAAACCCTAGCAACTCTCTTGTCGCATCTTATCTATCTTTTATCCAAAAACGTTTCTTCTTCTTCTCGGTTCAGAGAGCGATTCTCTTGGCCTCAAACTGGTGTGTCATATCCAGTTCATTGTTCTATTGTGGTGCGTAATATCCATAGCAGATCAACTCGGTATATCAAAGGATTCTCCATCTCCTTTGTGCGACCCCTCACTTTCACACCCCTTGAAGCTTCATCGCTTGCAAGGCTTATCCATGTCTCCTACCCAGCATTAGAGTGTCGAATCTTAGGGAGTTTCTCATTATGATCCATTGGAGATGGCCTTGACAACTACAAAAGACAAACACAATCTCCTTGAAAAAACTACAAGAGGTTGCGCAAAGATGCTTGATGAAGCTGAAACTTACACAAAGCTTATAGCTTACTAATGCTGCCTCGTTTGTCGAGACATTCATGTTTTAAATTTATAAAACCCTAGGTGTCTGCAAGTGCGCATATGTGCGTTGTATGACGTCTTAGGGGTCGATCCACAGAGAATCTACACTTGTGTGCAATAATCTAAAACACGTTATAAGTGAGCTACGACAAAGAAGTTCAAATGAGGGTGTCACGTTTATCAGTATGCAAGCTGAAATTAATAAAAATGAATGTAAAATATGATGACTAAGCATTGGGTCTTTAGGGATATCGACGAGGTTCAGATTGATTCAAACAAAAAAGTTAACAATAGCATATCGATTTTAGCTTAAGTTCGCTAAACTGGAACAAGGATTAATAGGCGACTACCTATGTCTAACAACTTAACTACTTAGCTTTTGTTGGTAGCTACGAGATCAAACACGCAATGAGATCAAGTTCGTATGCGCTCACAAAGCTCTATAAATATGCTTTTGTATGCTATAGCATAATTGCTCGTCTAATTTTGATTCGGTTAATAAATATAACTTTTTCGTGGCTCTATCAATCATATGATCAATTACTAGTTCATGACACTAATTTCATTCAATAAGAACAAACCTAGAACGAAAGAACCTCTAAAAATGAGCTACGTTAAAATCGCCACTATCATATTAAATTATGAAATCCCCTTTAATAAAATCTTTAAACCTTACTAATGAACTACTCAGACATGATTACGCAAAGCAAAAATGTGATGAATGAATGCATAATCAATAGATCAAAGTAGAAACAAAAAAGGTTCAAGGGAATCTCTATCTCCCTAAACTAAGAACAAATAACTAAAAGTTTGGTGGCTATATATATATAGGTCTTTAACCCTTCAAGAGGTGTGTGCGAAATGACATTGGATTTGAAGCAGGCTTGCAAACGGGCCTGGTCCGGGACAAATTGAGCTGGTTGCGGGTAAAGTCTTCCTGGACACAGGCACGAGCCTCTAAGTAGCGGCCATAGTGACGTTATGCTGCTTGGCTTCTGCACTTGACAGCTTGACAAGACAGTAAACTTTATGGTTCTTGAGATTGAACCGCTGGACCGTCCTCAAACAAATTGGATATGAAAGGTGGTTAATCACTATGTCTTGTGTCCAAAATTGGAATTGATCGGAATGTGAGAATGTCTTCATCGGATGGCAAACTTCTGACGGTCCAAATTTGTCCAAAAATGGGTTTTGCTCCAATTTGCAATGCTTTTGCCCTGCTAACCTGAAAAGAGTCTTGACACTATAAATATGCTAAAATCATAATAAAATGCTTGAAAACCGAGTAGAACACTTATTAAAGTGCTAAAAAATAGAATGTAAAATTGGTAAAATGACAGTTATATCAACTCCCCAAGACTTAGATCTTTGTTTGTCCTCAAACAAAACATAAATCAAAGTTTGGAAAGATGATATGAAAATCAGCGAGAACTCAAAATCTCATAGAACGTCCCTCTAAACCATAACCTTCTAACGACATCAATAGGAATTCAGTCTAGAAAATTCTCACCAAAGTCTCTGAAACACTAGTCCACAGTATCCGTCATGAAAAATCTAAACCATTTAGATCTAAATTCCGGTCAACTAGCTCTCTACATTCATTAAGGCATTGCGTGAGCTTCTCATTAAATTTGTCATTCAAGGTAGACGACGCTAGGTATTTAAGGCTATTTAAGTCGTGAGGTTAAAGTGTTTTGGGTTACCGTTTCCCCTGGAGGATGCAAGATATTATGAAAAACCGCAAGAGAGGATGGACCTGTTGATATCCCATAGTTTCTAGTCACTAATTCTTGCACAAAGGTTGTTGCACATTCCTTTTCTTCAGTAAAACATAACTTTTCTGCTATTTTCTCAGATTTAGATTTTTCTATAGGCTTTGAAACGAATAGCATTTAACTTCTCACGAATGAATCATGGCTTGCCTTCTTGAACATTTCAGCCAAATAAGACTCTTCTAGGCTTTTGTTTCATTTTCTTTCCTTTTTTGTTGTTTTAAAGGGTAAGCGCATTTTTGAGATAGAGTCTTAGGGTGGGGGGAGGGGGGGTGACGTAGCCCTCCCTAGATCGAAACTCCAAGGCTGGTAACTGAAGGATAATTCTTGCAAGCTATTGCTCCAAGGCGTGGGGATTGAATGGTGTCGCACAAAGGTAGTGTCAAACCTCTGATATACCGTGGGAACTACTTAGGATATTACACACCTAACTAGATCACCAAGCTTAGATATTACACACTAAGCAGAATCAAAGAGATGAAGAACGGGGAAGAACTCGTCTCTTAGAAACAAAGAAGGCTGCACCTCAAAATATGATAAAAGGTAGGGTAATGTTTCCAGCGACCTTACATGAGTTTATAAAGGGAAAAAACGTGCCCTTAAGTTTAAAGAATTGCAAAAATAACCCAAAAGAAAAGAAAATAAAAGAAAGGCACAAAACAGAGGTCTTTTGCGCAATAAGAGTGAAAAAGGAAAGATAGAGAATAGATGAGGCTATGCTGGTCGAGAGTGTGCATCTTGAGCCTCGGAGTGACTAGTGAACTAGGTGTGGTGATATATCCTTGCCTCATTAAAAACCTATCTTTGCAAAACCCAAGTGGGACAAAAACAAAGACAGGGAAAAAGAGTGCAAAGATAGACCACAAGCTCACTAGCCATCTTGTACTTGGATTAGAACGAGTGTTGGAGTTGTTTCGTTGCTTTCTTGGTTTAAGTAGTTGGGTTGCTTCTGAATGTTGTTAAGAATGCCAACAACAGCTTCCTTGAGTTCCTTAGTCCTTGCTCGTGTCATAGGACCAGTTGAGATGATCTTAGGCTCCTCGGCTACAAGCTCCTCATCTTCAAGTTCTTCTTGTGCTGAATCAAGCTTCTCGGCTACAAGTTCTTCATATGTTGCTTCAATGCCATCCATGACCACATCATCCCCTCCTTCTTGAAAAGGATTTGACCCAAATCTGGATCATCTTGAAGGTCCAGCTGGTAGGCATTGTCATTGATCCTCCTTGTGATCTTGAATGGACCGTCGACTCTAGGCATTAGTTTGGACTTCCTTTGTTCTGGGAATCGATCCTTCCTCAGGTGCACCCACACAAGGTCTCCTTCATCAAAGATTATCTTGCGTCGCCCCTTGTTCTGATATTCAGCATACTTCTTCGTTTTTGCTTCTATGTTGGCTTGAGCTTCTTCATGAATCCGCTTAACCAGATCAGCTTTCTGTTTCCCATCTAAGCTTACTCTTTCACTCAAAGGCAGAAGGGTTAAATCCAAAGGAGATAAAGGACTAAAGCCATAAACAATCTGAAATGGGGAATACTTAGAAGCAGAATGCACAGTATGGTTGTATGCAAACTCTATGTGCGGTAGACAATCTTCCCAAGTTCTAATGTTCTTTTTAATTAGAGCACGCAGAAGAGTCCCTAGAGTTCTATTGACAACTTCTGTTTGTCCATCAGTTTGTGGGTGACATGTAGTAGAGAATAACAGTTTAGTTCCTAGCTTAGACCACAATGTTTTCCAGAAATAGCTAAGAAACTTAGTGTCTCTATCAGATACAATGGTCCTAGGCATGCCATGGAGATGCACAATTTCCCTAAAGAACAGACTGGCTACATGAGATGCATCATCTGTTTTATGACAAGCAATGAAATGGGACATCTTAGAGAATCGATCTACTACTACAAAGATAGAGTCCTTCCCTGTTCTAGTCCTAGGCAGCCCTAGTACGAAGTCCATGGATATGTCAGTCCAAGGATGAGACGGAACAGGGAGAGGAGAATACAAACCGTGGGGCATAACCTTTGATTTAGCCTGTTTGCAAGTTGCGCACCTGCCACAGATTCTTTCCACGTCTCTCTTCATGTGAGGCCAATGGAAGTGATCTTGCATCACCTTCAGGGTCTTATCTCTACCGAAATGCCCCATCAAACCTCCTCCATGTGCTTCCCTAACCAGCAAATCTCGAATAGAACAGTTAGGTACACACAAGTGATTATCATAGAAGAGAAACCCCTCACTTCTATAATAATGGCCAGCAGCAAACTTTTCACAAGATTTAAATACTTCTTGAAAATCAGAATCAGATGCATATAAGTATTTAAGCTGCTCAAAACCCAGCAGTTTTGCATCTAGGGTAGTTAGTAACACATACCTTCGGGACAATGCATCAGCAACCACATTGTCCTTACCTTTTTGTACTTGATGACATAGGGGAATGTCTCAATGAACTCGACCCACCTGGCGTGCCTCTTATTGAGCTTGTGCTGCCCCCTTAAGTGCTTTAGAGACTCGTGGTCAGTGTGTATGACAAACTCCTTAGGCCACAGATAGTGTTGCCATGTTTGCAACGCTCTCACTAGTGCATACAGCTCCTTATCGTACGTTGGGTAGTTAAGAGTGGCTCCCCCAAGTTTTTCACTAAAGAACGCAATGGGCTTCTTATCCTGCATTAAAACAGCTCTAATCCCTACACCAGAAGCATCACACTCAATCTCAAAGGTTTTAAGAAAGTTTGGTAAAGATAAGAGTGGAGCGTGAGTGAGCTTGTTTTTCAGGGTCTGGAATGCTTCTTCTTGTGCTGCTCCCCATTTGAAACCAACTTCCTTCTTGATCACTTCAGTGAGTGGTGCAGCAAGAGTGCTGAAGTCTTTAACAAACCGCCTATAGAACCCAGCAAGGCCGTGGAAGCTTCTCACGTCGCCTACTGTCTTTGGGACAAGCCATTCTCTTATAGCCTTGACCTTCTCCTCATCAACCTGTACGCCATCTGCACTCACAACAAAGCCTAAAAAGACCACGTTATCTGTACAAAACGTGCACTTCTTAAGGTTGGCATAAAGCTTCTCCTCTCGAAGTACATTTAAAACAGATTGCAAATGTCCTATATGCTCTTCTAAGTCTTTGCTATATATCAAAATGTCATCAAAATACACTACAACAAAGACTCCTATGAATGATCTCAGAACATGATTCATTAATCTCATAAACGTACTAGGTGCATTCGTGAGGCCAAAAGGCATAACTAACCATTCATATAACCCATGCTTTGTTTTAAATGCAGTTTTCCATTCATCTCCTTCTTTCATCCTAATCTGATGATACCCACTCTTTAAATCGATTTTAGAGAACAACCTAGAGCCATGAAGTTCATCTAACATATCATCTAATCTAGGAATAGGGTGTCGATACTTCACCGTGATATTGTTTATTGCTCTGCAATCAACGCACATGCGCCAGCTCCCATCCTTCTTAGGTACGAGCAGAACCGGTACAGCACATGGGCTCATGCTCTCTCGGATGTGCCCCTTTTCTATGAGCTCAGCAACCTGTTTTTGTAACTCTTTAGTCTCCACAGGGTTGGTTCTGTATGCTGGACGGTTTGGTAGTGAAGCTCCCGGCACGAAATCAATCTGATGCTCGATGCCTCTAACTGGTGGCAGTCCCGTTGGGTTGTCTCCTGGAAATACATCTTCATAGTCCTGCAAAATAGTTCTCATTTCACTCGGTAGCACCGGTGCAAGATTAGTCAAGCTCGTAAGAGCTTCTCTAAAAACAAACAGGATTAGAGGTTGTTTAGAAGCTACCGCTTGTTTGATATCACCTAATTTGGCCATGAGATTGGGTCGTTGCTTCTGGTCTGAGCTCAGCGCTCGTTGTTGTAGTTCTTGGGAACTTGTATCCTGCTTCATTCTCTGCTTGAGAGTCATCTGGTCTTGGTGAACTTCTCTTGGTGTCAAAGGAACCAGAATAGTCCTCTTACCCTTGTAATCAAATGAATAGCGATTGGTGAAGCCATCATGCATCACTTTACGATCAGATTGCCAAGGTCTCCCAAGTAGAATGTGTCCAGCAGCCATGGAAAATACATCACACAGTATCTCATCTTCATATGCACCAATGGTGATAAAGACCAGTACTTGCTTACTCACCTTCATCTCACCGTCTTCATTAAGCCATTGCAGCTTATAAGGCTTTGGGTGTCTCATCACTTTCAATCCGAGTTTGCTAACCATTGTTTCACTTGCCACGTTAGTACAGCTTCCTCCATCTATGATGAGGCTGCAAACCTTTCCTTGGACCAAGCATCTAGTGTGGAACAGGTTCTCTCTTTGTTCTTGTTCATTAGTAGTAGCTTGCACACTTAGGGATCTCCTTGTAACTAGTAACTGGCCTTGGGCAGGCTGTTCTTCACACTCAGATAAGTAATCAAGGTTTATCTCCTCCTCATCTTCTGTTTCTATCTCTCCATTGTCTAGCAAAACCATTACTCTCTTGTTGATGCATTCGTGGGCATAGTGGTCTCTCCCTTGGCACTTAAAACACTTAACATCACGGTTTTTGGTTGTTGTGGTTTCAACTTTGCATTTGCCCTTGTTGTCTTGATTGATCATATAAGGCTTCATTTCTGGTCTTGGCGTCACTACTTGCTTGCCATCACGCTGAGAAGTGTTTGCTCTGTCCTCCCTTTGATAGCTTGGTTTAGACACAGCATGTCCACTCCCATAGTTAAATCGTGAAGGGCCTTTGCGTTTGAGCTGCTGTTCTATCAGAATTGCCTTATGAAGCATCTCATCTAGCTCAACATAGTGTTGCATCTCCAATCTGTCTTGGATGTCTCGGTTTAACCCTCCTAAGAAACGTGACATGGTAGCTTCCCTATCTTCTGATATATCAGCACGAATCAGAAGTGACTCCATCTCTTGATAATAGTCCTCTACGCTGCTGCTCCCTTGAGTGAGTTTTCGTAGCTTGCTGTGTAGCTCACAGTGATGATGACTTGGGACAAATCTCTTTCTCAAGACTCTCTTCATCTCTGTCCAAGTACTCACTGGTTCTTCTTCATTACGTCTCCTAGAAGTAACAAGTTGATCCCACCAGCTGAGAGCATAATCACTGAATTCTGTTGCAGCTACTCTCACCTTGTTTATCTCGGTGTAGTTCTGACAATTAAATACCAGCTCTATCTTTTTCTCCCACTCCAAGTATGCATCAGGATCACTCTTGCCATTGAAAGGTGGGATTCTGAGCTTAAGACCTCCAAAGCTGTCTCTACCTTCTCCACCACGTCTATGCCTCCTCTGGCTTCCTCGTGTTGAATCACTCTCTTCGCTGTAGTAGCTGGCTGCGCCATCGTCACCAGGCTTCTCTTGTTGGTGTCGGCCTCCTCTACGAGCTCCCCTGGGTTGATTATTGCCTTGAACAGGCTGTTGTTGTTCTTGTCGAAGGGCATCGAGCTTGGCATCCATCATCTGGTTCATACGAGCTAGTATTGCATCCATCAGCAGCTTGTTGTTTCGCATAGCACTTGTCTCTTCCCCTTCTTGTGACATCTTTTCCTACAAGACACACAAGAAACCACACTAGTAAAGAGTTCCTTGTAAAAGAAACACAAAACAAAGCACACAAGCAAACAAGGAATAACAGGTTCTAAGATGAAGTTTAAACACGTTTTCTGGTCTTAGAAATGGTAATGACTGAGTCTAGGTGCTTAAACAACTAACTAGAAGCAATTTTAACACAAAAAATTTCGACAGACCTAAGAACACAGGAAAGGAAAGTTTGATCTTCCCCTAAAAACCCTAACTAGCCGCGCGCAGCTTCTTCTTCTCTATGCTCTATATTTATTTATTTTTTGATTTCTGAACGAAACTAACTGCTAGAATAGGTTACTAATGATGAACTAACACGGAAACTACAAGAAACCAGACCTCCTAAGAACAGCAAATCAAAGGAAAACAGGTCTGCAAACTCGACAGAGTTGGAAAAGAAAGAAAACAGATTAAGAACAGAGTTGGAACGAGATTACCAAGTGACTTAGAGCTTAGCTCTGATACCACATAACGTAGCCCTCCCTAGATCGAAACTCCAAGGCTGGTAACTGAAGGATAATCCTTGCAAGCTATTGCTCCAAGGCGTGGGGATTGAATGGTGTCGCACAAAGGTAGTGTCAAACCTCTAATATACCGTGGGAACTACTTAGGATATTACACACCTAACTAGATCACCAAGCTTAGATATTACACACTAAGCAGAATCAAAGAGATGAAGAACGGTGAAGAACTCGTCTCTTAGAAACAAAGAAGGCTGCACCTCAAAATATGATAAAAGGTAGGGTAATGTTTCCAGCGACCTTACATGAGTTTATAAAGGGAAAAAACGTGCCCTTAAGTTTAAAGAATTGCAAAAATAACCCAAAAGAAAAGAAAATAAAAGAAAGGCACAAAACAGAGGTCTTTTGCGCAATAAGAGTGAAAAAGGAAAGATAGAGAATAGATGAGGCTATGCTGGTCGAGAGTGTGCATCTTGAGCCTCGGAGTGACTAGTGAACTAGGTGTGGTGATCTATCATTGCCTCATTAAAAACATATCTTTGCAAAACCCAAGTGGGACAAAAACAAAGACAGGGAAAAAGAGTGCAAAGATATACCACAAGCTCACTAGCCATCTTGTACTTGGATTAGAACGAGTGTTGGAGTTGTTTCGTTGCTTTCTTGGTTTAAGTAGTTGGGTTGCTTCTGAATGTTGTTAAGAATGCCAGCAACAGCTTCCTTGAGTTCCTTAGTCCTTGCTCGTGTCATAGGACCAGTTGAGATGATCTTAGGCTCCTCGGCTACAAGCTCCTCATCTTCAAGTTCTTCTTGTGGTGAATCAAGCTTCTTGGCTACAAGTTCTTCATCTGTTGCTTCAATGCCATCCATGACCACATCAGGGGGGGGGGGGGGAAATTTTACCATTGATTTGAGATTTCCAAGGCAAAACAGAACTCTTCTCATCGTTGATATCACCTCCACCGAATCCATCTAGTCTTCCGTCTTGAGTGACTGAAAATTGTGTTGTTCCTCCTTATCTAGCGTTGTTGCATATATCTGAACATAAAAAAACAAGAGAGAGTGCATGAGGTCTGAAGAATGACTAACGTAAGGTGGGGAACCAACTAAAATTGAGTTGGCCATTCAAGATCTGCAGAGAGTTGTAAAAAGGATAAGAAGTCCTGAATGTGTGGTTCGTTTCCCCTGATCTAACGCCTTTAATGAGAAACTTAAGTCATATTAAGTCCAAGTAAAACAGAGCTAGTGTATTTCGTCTGATAAAATCTCTATAGTTCAAATTCCTCTAGGGATGTCGCGTCACAGTTATTCTAGCTACCGCCTAGTCTAGTACTAAATCACGAAAGAGCTGTTAAGAGATAGTGTAGAAGCACAATGATCGAACACATCATAAATTTTTGTCATATTCCCTAAAAATGCGTTTCAATTTAAAAAGAAAACTCGAGGATGAAAAGGCACAAGAAAGAAAAGATGGTTAGTAAGGGATGAAATCCTCCCCCAGACTTAAATCACATTGTCCCCAGTATAAAATAAATCGAGACAAGATGGGAAAAGATGAACGAAAAAGGGTGAAAAAACTTACCCGGAGGTGGTTGGATGGGGCAGTGGTGGTGGCGATAGGCGTGTGGACAGTCAAATCATGACATTTGACATTGTGTTCGTTGTCACTTTTTTACAATCATTGCTATGAAACATATGTGTATTGATGTCTCAAAATTATATTTCTAGTTCAAGTCAAAAGTTTCCTCAAACATCATAAGTTTCCTTGCAAAACACTTGAAATCACTTGTCAATGTTCCCTTGAATCATGAACTCTCAAGTAATGAGTCGAAAAGTTTATTAATCCCATATTTTCACAAAAAGACCATAAAAATCGAAATGATTTCTAATGAGAAAACAAAATTGATTCAAACGAATACAATTCAAGTAATTAAAAATGAAAGAAGTACTTACCTGAATGATGTGATAAGGACACTTGTGACTGTGTCATTACCACTATTTGATGTTCTAGAAAGAGATTGTAACTTGCGGTGCTTGAGTTCTGACCTAGGTACACTCCAAAGGGGGTAGAGATTGCGGGGGAGAGATGGTGAGGCGGACGGTGGATGGCAGCGGTAGAGGGTGGTGTGGTCGCGCTAGGAGGCGTCATGGTGGCGGCCATGAGGGATCTTGTCGCGCCACTGAAGCTTATCTTACAGCCAAATGGTGTTCGAGCGCACGGTCGGAAAATATTCTACGACCAGAAGGTGTTCTGTCGAGGGTCGAGCTGGTTCTGGCTGGGCCGAGCAGTTCAAACCGAAAACATATTTTTTTGTCTTTTCGTTTTTTAATTTTTTGTGTTTTTTTGTAGTTTTTGAAAGCCAGAAACTAAACAAAACCAAAACCAAAAATCAAATTGTTAGAAAAACCTAAAATGAAAGAAAAAATACTACTTAGTGGGTTGCCTCCCATAAGCGCTTGTTGAAAGTCGCTAGCTTGACTTGGATAGGGGAGGGGAGGGGGGAGATGAGCATAGTTGAAGAAAGATCTTGTCCAAAGACAATTTTTCTTCGATCTCGTGTTGTCATCTTCTATGGAAGACTCGTCATTTTCATCTTCACATTCGAAATGAGCGCCTCTTAATAGGTTGAGTGGTGTTACGGGATAGAACACATCCTTATCTATGTTAGCGAACGAGACACGTCAGTTTGGCCAATCCATGATGGCACCAGAAGTAGCGATAAATGACCATCCTAAGATGATCGGTGAATTATCATCTTTTGGCGTTTTGATAATGAAGAAGTCAACTGAAGCTATGCAATCACCTATCTTGACAAGCATGTCGAAGATGATTTCTTTCGGAGTTGCGAAGGATTGGTCAGCTAGTCCAATTCTGATGTATGTTGGGTAGACGTGTTTGATACCACGCATGTGCTCGGTTGCTTTGGATATGATGCTAAGACACGAATCTGAATCGCAGAGAACATTTTGGAATTCGACGCCTCTCATGCTGCAAGTGAGTCGGAATTGACCTTGGTCTTGAATCTTGTGTAAAGTTCGAACATGCCTTCCAGTTCTAGTGTGGTTGAAGAGGTCGTGAATCTCTGAGACAGATGCTTTGCTTTTTCAAAAGAAATGACAAGTCATATGGTCCATCCAAGCTCTAACGAACGTGATTCGGTGGGGAAGATCACGAACTACTTTGTTGAATTCTTCCAAATCCAGCAACTCTTCACTTTCAAGATATAGAGAAAGATCTCCCTCATTGGACGTTGTTGAAACTCCATAAACATCTAGAGATGCAAGCTCGATCACCTTTCGACCATCTTTCACTTTGTCAAACAAAAGATCATGTCTTTGAGTTTCTGCTCCTGCATCAGCTGACTAATCGAGCTCTTTGTGATCTCTTGCATTGTTTGGTGTGTGACAATATCCATCCATTCATGGGACATTTTTTTTGTGTCGGGTAGAAATTGCACACAAACTCCTGAGGTTGGAGAGGATTTGCCCTCAAATCCTGCAGCTTATGGTCCCTGAAAAATAGAAAATTATCCAGAGAAAATGTTTTTGCAACTCCATTCTCCATGAACAGTTTGAATTATCCTTACTCTTTTCTTTTACACCCAAAATCTAGAAAATGATTCTCTTTGTTTTGCTTCAAATTTGGATATTGCTTCCTTGTGCTTGATTTTAGAACCTCAGATAACAAAAGTTTGGCACACTTCTCTGGCTTCTGAAAAGCTAAATCTCCAAAAATAAAATTCACTTCTTCTGATCTTTTTGGATGAGAAAGTAGCTTTTTATCATAACCTAGATTTCTCAACTTCCAACAATTGTACAACCATATGTGTCTTGAATCATTAACACCTAGCTCCATATCACCTAACTTGTTTTCCTCCAAGAGTGACCCATTTCATTCATACACGTCTTGCAATACACAACGCTTCTGATCACCATAATCTTCTTCTTCCAACAATTCAAAATTCATAATGTATGGATCAGATCTAGAAAACAGAGAATACCTTCCTGAGAGTGCATGAGCTTCATCAATAGCCTCCCCATCCTCATCTAGAAACAAGCTCTTCGCTGCACTTTTCTCATTCATTGATCGATTCTGGGTTGTATCACAAAAATTCTTTTTGATCTGATTCTTCTAAATGAGGATAAGAATGAAACGCTCTATGAATCTCCATCACATCTTCATGATCAAACTGTTCAATGAATTTCTCATATGCTCCTTTCTGAAATATGTTGCAGCCATATCAAGGGGATTCTGATTGAATTCTTCTTTAATTTCTTGAATCTCATGAATGGTGATGACCTCTTGATTAGGACACTTAACCTGCAAATGTCCAAATACTTGGCACTTGGAACACTTCTTCTTCATATTAAAATATGCAGGTGATGTTGTATCATTTGGATTCATCTTTTTGTTGTTGTTGCTTTCTTCATCTTTAACAACCACTTTCAGATTCAAAGAAGAAGATCATAAGGCCTGGTGTACAACTTTGGATATGGCTCTTGCTTAAAATATATTGGTAAGAATCTCCTCTAAAGAATTCTCTTCAACTTCTCCCAAGACTTAATACGAGATTTTCCTTCTCTCACACGTTGCAGCATTAGATTACTCCACCAAAGACTAGCATAACCTTTATGCCTCAAGGTTGCCACTTTAAATTTCTTCTCATTATCGTATGTCTTATAGCCAAACGCCCTCTCCATAGATCTTAACCAAATAAGCAAGTCATCCGAATAAAGATTACCTTCAAAATCTGGAAAATCTACTTTGAAGTCTTCTTCTCGATGATGTTGTTTCTGCTCTGGACGATTGTCTCTTCTGCTTCTCATATGTTGTTCACTTTCCACAACCCTTCGTCTTCTAGGCTGATTTTGTGCTATGATGGCCAAAACCATCTCTTGCATTTGTTGTTTTAGATATGCCATCTCTCTACCAATACGCTCAGCGTATGCTTGGTCGAGAGTCATTCATCTGGATAAATCCATGATAGACAATATAAAACAGAGGATACATGATAACCTTCACTCCATCAACCTTGAGTCGCAATGATACCACTTTGATGCTTGTAGCGGATGCAAATGGAGTGAAAGAGATTTGAGATCGTAACATGACAGCTTTGGCACCAACTTAATGCGCGTTTGAGCTGCAAAAGTCATGAGAATAATCTGAAGATAACTTGAAACGTAACCGGATAGAAAGGAAGATACGAGATAGATCACCACAACTCATAAAGCCGAAGCACCAGAACTAATAAAAAGAAACCCGCTTGAGCTAACACCACACATGGATAAAGTTTCCACCACCATATGATAAAGACGCTCGAAGCCACCACCAATGGTTCTCCCAAAACCAAATGATAAGGGAAAATGATCAACATATCACAAAAGGGTCACAAAGACACTCCAAAATCTCATTACTCAAATCTCATTTATTCCATGATAATAGGCCTCATTATATAAAGGAAATACAAAGCAAATTCGTCCCTAAGAAGATACAATGAATGTAGACTACTAAGAAAATCTAAAAGACACTTATTTATGCATAAAAACTAGAAAAGAAGACCAAATTAAGTGTTGTCTTAACCAAGACGAAAATGACTCTTCGTGTGCTTCTTTTGGGCACTAAAACACTCCAATAATCCTTAAGCCACGAAAATAAGCCCATGAAGTTGTTGCCCATGTTTTTGTTGCTTGACTGGTCCAAAATCAGCAAAGTAACAACCACCCCCATTGTTCTTTTTAACTCCTTGTGCTGCTTCCTTGACTTGCACGCTTTCTCCTGCATAATTCCATCCGAGTTCAAAAGGATTTGTCTGCAAATCCAGCAACTCTTCACTTTCAAGATATAGAGAAATATCTCCTTCATTAGACGTTGTTGAAACTCCATAAACATCTAGAGATGCAAGCTCGATCACCTTTCGACCATCTTTCACTTTGTCAAACAAAAGATCATGTCTTTGAGATTATGCTCCTGCATCAGCTGACTAATCGAGCTCTTGGTGATCTATTGCACTGTTTGGTGTGTGACAATATCCATTCATGGGACACTGTTTTCTGTCAGGTAGAAATTGCACACAACCATGTAGTATATCGTAGTACATGATTTTACAATTTTCGTATCGTATATCGCCTCATCCCACGTAGTCCGTTAGATTTGGATATTATTCTAGACCGTACATGACTGCATGGAATAGCTTGTGATATGGTGGATGAGTTCGTTGAGTTACATCGTCAAGTACATACAAATTTGAAGTTTGTTGTTACCAAGTATAAAGCCGTCGTTGATGTGCATTGCCGTGAGTTGCAATTTGATGATGGTGAGAAAGTATGGGTTGTTCGTCCCAAGCCTCGCAAGATTGGGACGATTAACGGTTAACAACAACGTTTATCGTCTCCATCTCCCTCTGCACATGAAGACATATGATGTGTTCAACGTCAAATATTTGGTTCCATTGGTGGGTGATAATACCGACTATAATTGGAAGACGAATTTTTGTTACCCCTGGAGACATGATGTAGCATCTTCTTAGTATTGTGGGCTTTAGTATTAATTATCGTTTGGGTTTGATCTGTTTAGTTTTCTTACCGCTATTTGACTTTCCTTATTTATCTAAATGTAGGTTTAGGGCTTTGGTGTTTATCTCTTCTTAAATTCCTATATAATGTCTTAAACCCTCTTCTTACACCGTTGGTTTTTGAGTTTTAATAAAGTAGAGAATTTTTTTTCTCAACTCTCGCTTGATGGTAATACTTTAATTCCGATCTCTCAAGTTTCAGCTTATAAGTAACTCGTATTCTCTTGAATTCATGTATTTTTTTTTTGTTCTTTACCCTACTAGTTGCTGCAACATCTTCCACCATGAAATATGGCGGTCATATCATAAAAGGATATGCATCTTCACATCCAACCACTTCTCCTTTAAACCAAAGCCGTAGCTCTTCGTATGGCCATTACAAATCTATGGACGTTGCGTTAGGCAAATGTAACTTTTTATGGTGGACTCAAAATAATTATATAACCATCTCCAACAAGATAAAGTATCTATAGGAAAGAGACACAGAGATGCATGCCAATTACTCCATATTCAAATACATCATGATCACTACCTCTATGTTCTTTAAAATTTATGTTTATCCATAGAAATATCATGTCAGAGGAAACAAGCTAAGCTAGACTTCAATTCTCTGTTTATCATGTCATATATTACGGAATGTAAACTGATGTAATTTTCTTGTGAAACAATTACAAGGAGAGTCAGTTTTGCACTTATTAATTACAGGCAAAGTCACTTTTGACTCTTAGCACCCTTTTGTTATGTGCAAAGACACTACTACCATATAACTTTACAATTCATTTGATCCCTTCTCTCTCTTTAACCCAAAACACCGGTGAATCTCTTCACTCTCCTTCTTCTTCTTTCTTTTTCTAACTTTCCGATCTCTCATTGCTTCCTCTTTCTTCTTCTTAGCTTCCTAATTTCTTGAAGGGAAAGACTTTCTCATCGCTGCAGAATATATTATCACGGAATCAGAGAAATTTAGGATTTTTATCTAAATCTTGATCAGCGATGGAGAGAACGAGCAACGGCGGAATGTTGTACCACGAGGTGCATGAAGAAAATATGTGCGCCGTACACTGTGTTAACACGGTGCTGCAGGGACCTTTCTTCTCCGAATTTGATTTAGCTGTCGTCGCTTCCGATCTCGACGGGAAGGAGCGTCAGGTAATGCTCGAAGGCGCTGCCACCAGAGGATTTTCCGCCGGAGATTTCTTCTCTGAGGAGTCGCACAATGTTTCCCTCGGCGGTGATTTCAGTATCCAGCTCATCGGCGTTGTTCATTTTTTAATTTGTTAGAATTTCATTTTTTGCCTCTTCTCCTCCTTCACCGTTCATTCACTGATTGTTTTATCTTTCTGATTTCTCCTTCTCCTCCTCCTCATCTCCTCCTCTGTAGCACCGCCGTGCTCTGTCGTTGGTAAGATTTTGCTCTCCCTCAGCTTATTGGTAAATTCTTAATTAAGTCCTTGCTTAATTTATTCTCCCTCACTTGTTCATGGTTGGTCGCTTTTCGATGTTACCCTGTTAACTGCTGCTTAGTTAGCAGAACATCAATTTACCGATGAATCTCTTTAGAGATAAAACGACTGAGATTGATTATGATGGAACAATATTCATATTATTTTTTATCCATTTAGTATGAAATTGTCTATGTAATCAGCTCCCAAGAATGTGTAAATCCACTTTATCAAATAAATTTCGTTTGGTATCTCTACTTAGTTTATGTAGCACTGTGTTCATTGTTGGTTTGAGAATTAAATGCATTCTCTATTCGATTCTTCAAATTGCATCAAAATTTATGGATTTGCGTTTTACCGCTTTACAGGATATGATGAGCATTGTCTCAAGCCATCATCATTGTCAACCATCGATTATACACGAACGATGCGGTATATGAACAGTATCTAAGGTTTCTTGTTCAAGATATTGCGGTTAGTTTCAACCAAGGAAGAAGCGCACATAAGTTGTTCGACGAAATACCTGTGAGACCACCGTTTGCAGACATAACTAAAGAAGAAGTATATGATGGATAAAAAGGTGGTAAACTTAATTTACATACGATGGTTGTGTATTTATGGATGATCATATATTGATGAAGTGCAAGAACGAGAACGATTCTTCTTGTGGACTCAAGGTTTGTGATGTGTCAATGTGGTTGGACAATCAGTATAAAAGCCAGTACAACTTAATTTATTTCTTTTTAGCTTTTTTTTGTAAAGCATGGATATGTATTTGTGGATGGATATGGTGGACGAATAGCTTACGTGTTTTCTTGGCAAAGACAACTCCAATACAATTTGCTTCACGGTATTTTAGTACTCTTATGTGTTCTTGGCTTTGGTAAGATGGACAAATTTTGTGACCAACAAAATTAGTTGTACACATGGTCCATGGACATGCTTAAATGGACAAAATATCATGGATACGGTATAAAGAAC
Source organism: Eutrema yunnanense (assembly GCA_002933935.1). Classification (NCBI taxonomy): domain Eukaryota; kingdom Viridiplantae; phylum Streptophyta; class Magnoliopsida; order Brassicales; family Brassicaceae; genus Eutrema; species Eutrema yunnanense. Next base: position 61,528 of record PKML01043663.1, on the reverse strand, counting down.
AATTACTCGTATATATGTTGATACATTATGGTGAATATGTTTTAACTTCAACAAAGTATGGATGGACGGTGAACACATAGGCGTTTAGGGCAGCGATTCACCAGATTCAACACCTGGTTTCACGATAGAAGTTCAAGACTCATGCCCATTGGTTTCACAATAGCTAATCGCATACATGGATCCTCTCACTTCCGATTCCAATTTTTATAGAATATGTTCCTTGATCGTAGGTTTTCTTCTGCATTTTCTTTTCGCTAAGTGGGATTTCAGGTTTTGGATATGAGTATTTTACCCGATAACTTGTTAAACCCCTAAGATTGTGGTTTGCTTGTACACACTTGTCCATTAAACAATGTTCACCATACATTGTCCACGATTCGTTGAATATAAAGAAATATGATTCTTACTAAATAATGCAATAACCAATAAAGTTTCGTGGATAATTTAGTGTGGACAATCTAGTGTCGAATAATTTTATGGATTCGATGAATTGAAATTAGTTTACAAAGACCAAACAACACAAACACTGAAACACATGATGATCATAATCATCCACAAACATCCGTCGAAGACTGTCCATCTTTGGGATGTTGTTTCCTTCTTTTGTTCAACTTTGTCTTCTTCTCTTTCAAGCCATCCACACGTAATTGTCCCCAAACATCTGTCCACCAATGAGTGTCCATCTCCGGTTAGTCTTTGTATTTTTCTGTTAAAAGATGCCTTCGTCTTCTTCGGTTACAACTCATCCATATGTACAGTCCACAGATATCCTTCCACCGATGACTGTCCATCTCCGAGAGATGTCTCACCGGAAATCCAGTCACATGAAAGCTCACCGGACTCCATCCATATAATACATGTCCATCTTCATATACTGTTACACTATCTCTCACTTTCAAATCAAGTCGTCCCCCCCCCCTTGGACAATACAAAAAATAGACGAAATCCTATCGAAACCTATAAATACGATCAATATGTGAATCAAAAAGAAAAAAAAATCATATTTATCAATTCGTATTTTGATTACATCATACAAATAGTTAATGAGATCCGTCAGGAAGACCACGATCGACTGTTTTACACCAAATACGTTCACCACAATCTACCATCCATAAGATATTATCCATGATCTCATGTCCACGATATCCTATCCTCCAAAGTGTTCCAATAAGTGTATCCCACAATCTACCATCTACAGGATTCTATCCACAATATTTTATCTATGCTAACTAATCTGCAATACCTTGTTAACGCAACTTGTCCACCATGTGTTGTCCATGATACCTTATATGCACTAACTAGTCCACAAATACCAACGATATTAACTGATTGTATCCACAATATGATGTCCACCCTAATTGATTACATCCACAAAACAAGAAATTACCTTGGATCCAACAGAGAGGTGCATACCGAAACTTAATAAACTAGACCCAATTTGAGTGTGTGACTCTTCAAGATCATGACCAAATATCAATTTATTGAAGCAATGAGAATCAATCATAGAAGAAAATATTACAAATCAAACACAAAAATGAGAATCTGGAGTCGGAATAAGAATCTGCATCAGCATCACTCAAGTTCTCAACTAGTCAAAACCTTGTTAATATATGTGAAAGCAGACTTCATTGGTTCTTGAAGATGCCAAAGAGGTGCACCCACATAAGCAGAATTGCAACATTTAATCTATTTGGCCACCGGGGCTTTCACATAGTCTCTCCGGACCCCAGGATTAGTCGGTGTTGGGGGGATGATGCGCGGACCCTCGGTGCAATAGGACTTGCCACCCTGCATCGGTCGGAGTCGGTGGTCCCCTAATTCAGCCGGATCACCTGAGTTATCAAAAAAAAAAATAGAGGTGCACCACAGGATCAACCAGCTCTTGCATATGCAATCGGTTAAGCAATGAAGCTGCTCATCATGCAAAATCCCATCATGATGCAATCGGTTTGAAACATAGTCTCCAAATTACAGACAGAAACACAACATCATCAGTTCAAGGTCTTCACTTTCACACAATTTTTTTTTAAGAAAAGTGTAAAACCGGAATCTAAAATCGTTGTTATAAGAGTGGCGAATCATCGCAGAAGCGAACACACTATCCAAACAAAATATCAAAACCTACACTAAACCTAATCGAATCTGAATCCACGAATCACCAAATACATCGCCAATTATTCTCAGAACTTAGAGATGATCAAATTCCAAAATCAAAATTCTCACCAAAAACACTCATAAAACCTCATATGCAAAATTACACACAATATTAAAATTTAGTTCACGCCAGAATAGCAAAATCGCCGACGAAGCGAGAGAAACTGGAGCCGGCAGAGGAAGCGTGAAAAGCCCTTTCTTGCCGGTAAATGAAAAATTGGAATCGAAAGCGACGATGTAATAAAAAGAGAAACAACAAAAAAAATTGTAACACAAAGGCTTAATAAGTTTTTTACACCCCTTCCATAGTGCCAAAAGTGACCCAATAGTCAAAAGTAACTTTTTTTGTTATAAAAACTGAACAAAAAGTTACTTTCAGCGTTCAGCGTAAATAACTCTTTTTTTGTTTGTGAAGTAAACAGATGGTCGACCAAAATTAAAAAAAAATAAAAAAAATTCCAACAATGAGATTGCCCCCGGTTAGAAGGCTCTTGAGCAAGAGAATGGTTGTTTATAAAGAGATCATTCTCGGAGAAATCATAATTGTGAATGAGAGATCTCGTGGACACACCTTGCAATTTCGTAATTGAAAATCCCTGAGCCATCCAGTTATACATACCCACAATGCATTTTAGAGTTGGACATTTCATACAAGAAATCGTTCAATCGCCAAATACGATTCTCTACATTTATTAAAAAGCCTATCATAAACACTTTTGGACAGCCATCTCTTTAACAGTAGTCGCCAGTCTCAGGAACACCTTCAGGTTATGTCCTACTTTTCCCTGCAGTAGAGGAGTTGGGTCACCACCTTTCACTCTCATCATAATTAAGCAAAAAAATTCTTATAAATCTTTTAGGCTATACCTCATTCAGTAATACAAGCCTTTCTATTGTAGGCGACAATTTGCCACATAGATCTGTAATATCCTGTTTTTGATGGGATTTTGAACCGTATGATCCCCTTTCATTTGAACTAACAGATCTGCAGATGTAAAGAGTTTAGTGATTAAAGCACCAGAGTAGTTCGTTTGAACATCATACATTTCTATGCATAAACCTAGTCAATATTTGGATTTGCACTTGCAGCCACACAAGATATAAACGAGTTATTCACTGCCACATTTTGCATAATGTATCCCGAGAAATAAATTTAAGATATCAATTGTTGAAGAAAAGTGGCATACCTATCTTGGAGATGGATCAGGATGATATTAAGTACATGCTCTGCTAGTTGTAGTAACAATGTGATTAACTGGTCCCTGTTGCCCACGATTTGGCACATTTCGACCATAGCTATGTATCTCCTGAGGTTATTAACACGTAAATACATTGTTAATAAAGTACCTGACTGTGTCTCTTCACGTGACATTCAATTTCATCAACTTTTGAAGATTACAAATTGCTCTCAGTGTATTTAATATTAGATGAATTTACCCATCATCATGATACGAGGAGAAATCATTATATCTATTTCATCAACATTTCCAATATCTTTGATAGGAAAAAGATGGAAATTCTAAGTGAATGGACCTACTTCTTCTTGGGCATGCATGAGCGAGAGGAAGAAAGAAATTCACTAACCTTTTATGTATGTTGTCGGATGGTGTAACATATTCTTGGCAATCACACATCTTGATTACCGCGTCTACATCTTGTCTAGAGAGCTCGTTAATGTCTCTAATCTGCAGATCATACATACAATTTTGAATATATATATATATATAGGTAAAAACATGTAAAGAGTAGGAAATATGATAATATTAACCTTATGAAGGAGTAAGGACTTTTTTTCAGCTGCTCTCTCGAGGGAATCAGTCACATGCGAAAGAAGAGATGCAAGCAGCATCAACGTTGGTTGCCGTAGTTTGGTGGAGTTATCAAAAGAATCATCTGAAATCTGTGGTGGTGAGGGGGGGAATAGAGAAGGAACATGAGTATTTACATATGTTTAAAAAAACCAACTGAATAATATGAAAAGTGGACAAAAGAAATAGAGGGAAATAAGTACCTGTAACATCAAAGAATTTTTGGTCACCAGAAAATATAAGTAAGAAGTCAAGCTGAATCGCAACTGAGACAATTTGAGCTCTGATCCCTTCTGTACACCAAATGAGGAAACAAAAGAGAAGCCCAACAAATATAAGAAACCAAGGAATGACCAGATGTCAATAACTTGTGACATACTAGAATACTCATCCATGTACCTGAACTACATGTCCTACTCGCGATGATATGGATTGAATGGGGGAGGCGATGAAAAGCTTGCTCATCATATCAAACAGCCCTTGAAGAAATCCACATTCATTGTTCTCTTCATAAGGCCAGACCTATAAAACAAGGAACTCACTTTCTAGGATTAATGGATCTAACTAACTTGTGGTATTTCGGGGAACCCTTTTGAAGATGCAATTATGAAAAGAGGGGCAAAAGCCCTTCAAGAAAATCAAAAAAAAAAAAAAAATTCTAGCACGCCAATGAATTACCTTGCTCAATATTCCTACTGCAAGAATAATTTGCTCCATCAATAAATCATCTGCTTGGGTAAAGTCTTCACGAAGAAGTTGGTCAAAAAGATTTTGATGTCCCTTGATAAACTCAATGACTTCACGGACAATTTTATTTCTCCCCTACCAAACGCCCAGATAAAAAGAGGAGAAGAAAAGTAATTATAGTTCGCATTTTAAGAAAACCAGGTTACCCAGAAAAATTGACGACGACTTGTGATTGAATAGCAAAAAGAATATGCGACAGGAAATCTAGATCATAAATCAAGTACACGGGAAAACTAATAAGAACAATACTAACTATCCTAAACTTTACAAATGCTCCTGCCATTCAGTATTAGATTGTTCTCTGTCTTGCAAACATACTGCAAATGCCAGTCTGTACATGATGGTTTTTTATGACAGAGAAAAAGGCAATAATACTGATTTCAGTTAGATATCTGTCATTCAGTTCTGGAAGGTCTGTATCACACAACCCCTCAGCTAAATCACAAAGTCGGAAGATGAAAACTGCAAAGTCCAAGATAGGCCCTAAACGATACTGGGAGATAGTGTTACATTGGCAACTCACGCTCACTAAACCAGGCCAAACAATATGGAAGAGAGTGTTACATTAGCAATGCAAAAGAAAATAAAAAAAGGTCATTTAAAGAAAAGAAGCTGACCTCAAAAAATTCAGAGGTCTCAACCAATGAAGTTAGAGCAAACACCAATCTTAGGACAGCAGTGATTATAGTTCGTTGCTTTTGCACATCATATCCTGCATCACTCTGAAGCTTCATATCGACCCGCCTTATATTTCCCTGGAAGATACTTTTGGGCTTATAAGCAGAGAAAACACCGAGTCACATATAGAAAACCTGGTAACTACAGATAACATTTTACCTTGAAGCTGATAGCTCTACATGAGGCTATGTGTTCCAGTGCACCCATGGAGAACAGAACCTGGCCTCCAGACTTTCCGTACTTGTGGCTAATTCTAAGTAGCAATGCAAATTCTGCTTCTAAGGTACATGCTCGCTGTTGTGACTCCAGCAAATGTGTTCCATCCTGGGCCCAATGATATTATAAATACACATGCATGAATGCAAGTCCTAGAAATAAGTATACACACATATAAATCATGTCTCCAGAGTATAAAAACTAGAGGCATATGGGGTATAAAACACACACGATTTACATAAGGTGTCTCTGATTTTCATGTGGATCAGAAAGTCAAACCAATTACTAATTGGCCACAATATGCCACTTGAAGAAGATTTAATATACTGTAAGCTTGAATTTCCATGTGAACTTGTACAGACTGGGGGGCTTTATTGACTCTAATGCAATTTGATCTACTGCTGCTGATATATAAGTCAAACCTAAATTAATTAATTACCACTAGTTACCAAAAGTTGCAACAAACAGAAAATTCATAGCAACGAGCTTACCAAAAATATTCATAGCAATCAGTAATTGACAGGAAAAATACCTGGTAGGAGATATTACTAATGCTGCCAAGGCAAGATCGTATGAAACCTCTGCTCTGAAGCTGACTCAGAAAATATCTCTCATGATCAATACAAACAAGAGCTTCCAGTACGTAAAGTGATATCGTTTTTCCAAACTCACTGCCTTGACATGCATCCTTGATTACCTGGAATTCATATTCTCAATGTGAAACAGTGCAAATGATCATGGCTCATATCAATAAAGAAGTAACAATTACCAGATCCAAGATGCCCTGAGCTTCTTTCTTTATTATAGCAAAGTTGGCACGAGCAAGGTCAGCCTGCTCCTTGTCAATCTGAAAAACAGAAAATTAGAAGTTTGGCCCGGTTTTTTTTGGTGTCGAAATCAACACTATTGTCTGAACAAAACAAGTCTCGAATAATCAGCAAACATATACCTTCTGGATATCCAAATCTTCATCATCTTGCTCATTAAGCAACAAGAACTGCACAACTGATGTTGGCACATCCAGAACAATCATATGCTGGCAGTACTGGAAGTAGCTCAAGAGCAATGCATATTGGCTGATGGAGAAAGGAAAGTGTGTTAGAAACAGGGGAAAACCGAAAATAGATCATCTGGGCAGAAAATGACTTCATGTTGTGTTATAACTAAGTACAAATACAAGTAATGGAACTTAGAATCATACCGCCTTCTCAAGGATTCTGATGACTCGTGCCTTAGAATTGCCATAACAATTTTAAATAGAATTGAGTGGCAAGCCCCAGTGGACAAATGTTTTACCATCATGACATCTAGACATGTCACTGTGTCAGAATTCAAGGCACCATGAAACAAAAATCTATCATCACGAAGTTTGGCAATGCAGGTAAGGGCGACCTATTAAAACCTAAAGTTAGTACATGGACATCACATTTACACAATAGAATCTACTCAAAAGCTAAAATGCACCTGAGTAAGTACAAACGCCATTTTTAATGAACAATCTGGAGAAGCAGAGGCACTAAGAGAGGCATCAAGTATCCTGCCAACGATCAGAGAAGAACAAGTCATGCAATGTTCAAGAAAACTTCACAAGCAAATAACCTCTGGCACAAAAGGTACTCACCGGTACAAAATTTCAGACCGATTATCCAGAGAAGATATTCTTCTGCAAGCAGACACCTAAAACAAAAACAGATGAAGCAGAACACAAAAGATAAATACTTCATTTCTTGAAACAGTAGCACACACTCATGATACTAAAGCTAATCTGAGTTTTTTAAGAAAGCAATAAACCTCAACAATCTGAGACCAGCCAGCTAACATATGAAGTTGGGCAGCTTGCTCCTCAAGGTTTCGATTATACTTCCACCCCCATTTCAACAGCTGTTGAATTGTCTCTCTAACTTCATTAAGTTCAGCAACATTTGGAAAACTATCCACTAGGGGAAATCCAGAATGTAGTTTCTAAACAAACAATAGAATCAATCAGTATAAATATTTTATTACATGAGAAACATTAATGTTTTTGTTGGAGAGAAGATCTGGTGTCAACTATCGCAAGAACAAACCTGCCAGAGTTTGTTGCTGAAGGAAGATAGATCAATCAGGCGATCACCACGTTCAGAATAATAGTAGATACTGCCGCTAACAGAGGTATCACGGTTCCCAAGTATGTCCTCCACCTGTAATTAAACTCAATATTCAAAGCAGTATACTCAATGCAGACATACCGCCATATTTCTAAGCCTTACCAGTGTGTCATACTTTCGGCTTGAAACAATTTGAGGGAGCTGCATCGAAGCATCAGGAGATCTAAACTGGAGGATTTCAAGCAGGGCCAATACCTGAACTCAATTCAAAATGAGAAACAAAAGTAAGAAAGCTGCACCCATGAACAACTTCAAATTAGGCAAGAAATGATGACATGTACAGCATTTTCAGAGGTCCAGTGAAAGAAATTCTGTTGCATGGAAAAGGCGACATAAAAAATCATTAACTACTACTGTTCAAGGAAAATAAACTGATGGGTGATGTGCATGCTGCTGACTTCAGAAAGAGTGGGGTCAGTACAGTTATTTGTATCATGCATGGACGGTCTCATAAATAAAATGGTAGACTCTGAGACCAATGCTACACATGAAGCACCAATAAACATAGAAACTAATAATCATTTGCATGGACGGGATAAAAGTAGGAAGTTGCCAAAGTTGCATAGTAAAGCATTAAATCACTGGAGTTTCTGAACTCACCTTACTTTTACTGATTGAACTAGTTCCAGCATAATCAAGACCATCCTGAAGAGGATATGTACTGGAAGAAGAACGTTCATTCCCTACTTCGGTTACCTCCCGCCCAAAAAGATGAGAAAGTATGCTCTGACATGCCTCTAGGTGAGCTGAACTGCTTCCAGAACCAGTATGCAATGCAATAGCTAGGAGCTTTAGCAGCCACGCCCTCTGGGAAAGGTAGAGATTGAGAAAATGAGAAACAGTATCAGAACGGACTCTGTAACATTGTAATAAAGCATTGATCATGTCATTGATCTGTTCAAGGAACACATTCAGATAATAGAAATTATTACTAAAGAAACAAGAGTTGTGTGTATACAGTATTTTTAACCACATATGACAGAGAGCCGAAATAGAACAACACAGGATAACTTAGCAAAACAGAAATTGCATACAGATAAGACAAGAATCTACCTACAGAAATCTTAAGGAGCCACAATAAAAAGAAATAGTGCATATATGCAGATTATCATTTTTCCGCCAATGAAGAACAAGCCTGAAGAAATATTGCGTATAGATGGTATCATTTTGGACATGGGAAGAAAAAAAGAAAAAATACTGTGGTGGTATGATCATAGATCTGCTGAGTGAGAAAAAATTAGGCAGGATGGGATTGAAAAGAAAAAAAATATAGCCTATTCTACACCAAAAAAAAAATATATATATATATATATATATATATTGCATATAGGCAGTCAACATTTCAGAAAAATATATCAAATTTCAAAAATGGTCGATAGCATAGAGTGACACTGGGATGATCCCATCATGAAACTAAGCAGATACCTGATGAAGGGAGCTAATACGGAGAGCCTGGCTACCACTTCTTCTTGGAAGTGTAGCAACACCGATGGTATCGAGATGCTGCAACATTAAATCATATAAGAAAGTAAGGATAACTAAAAAAATAAGTGTCATTTGTGACCGAGGAAAGAATGGCATTGTTCAAGTATAAGGAGAAGAAAATCTGGTGTACCCGAAGAAAAAACTGATACTTTTTGCTGCTCAAGAGATCCATTGTTGGACCACTAGTTAATGGATCCAAACTCAACTCACACAATAGCTGAAAAGAGTAAAAGTTATGGTAAAAAAGACAATAGACCAAATAGAATTCGTTTCTTTGGAAAGATCAGATAGTTATCATCCTGCATCAGTATGTCTCACCTGAAAACCAAACTCAAAGAGCAAGAAGTTTATATCAGGGTTTGGAAGGTTCTCCAGCATTTCAAGAATGACCTTCAGACAACTGCAGATTGTAACAAAGAAATGAAGATTATGGTTGAGAGAAATACATCATATCCTGCATACAAATTACAATCAAACCTGTAGTGAAACTTAGGCTGCAAAACTGTGCCTTCTACGGGGGCATCCAGGTCAAATTTAAGCAGCAAATGTGTGATACTTGGTGCAGGCCGGTTGATATTATCAACCAGAAGCTACAAATGTAATAGTCATATCATGATGAAAGACAGTAGATTAGACCAAGCCATAGTGCACATAGTATGATATTCTATTAAGTGAAACCATCAATAAATTAAACTAATATGATATTCTATTAAGTGAAACCATCAATAAATTAAACTAACCTGCATAATAAGGACCCCTAGATCATCAGAACTGTTCTCTACAACTTCACCCTCTTCCAGTCGTAGCTCAAGGCAGGACGCATAATCCTCAATCAAGGAATTCGCAGCATTAATTTTAATCAGCATTGGAACGAGTCCAACCAAGCGAGAACTGTCATCAAGAGTATGATTAATTGAAAGCCAGTAATTCATATTAAAATCACAAGGTTAAACTAATTATACAAAGCAAAGAAAAACAATCGAACATCCAAAAGCCAGGGGATCTGAAAGCAGTTCATAACGGTATTTGCCAATTCTATCTGATAAAACAAGTTTCATGTGGTTGAACAGTCTGAACAGAGCAATCAAAAGATAGTGGCTCAACCAAAATTTGTTACCACCTTAAAATGTTCATCAATTTGATTGAAGATCTTTGAATCTGAGGAAGAGAATCATATCTGACATACTCCAACAAGGCAACAACTTGATTATGATCTTGTGAGAGAATTATATCCAAAGGCTGCAGCAAGAACAAAAGTGAACATTAAGTTACCCGGCCATCTTGTGCTTGTAACATAAAAACAGGGAAGGGGCATGCTGATTGTGCTTTATGAAAAAAAAAAATATTGTTCATACTATAGCTGGTGGGGCGTTAATTAAAAGAGTCTTCAAGCAATAACCAAATTAACAAGAGTGTCAAGATTCAAATTTTACACCATGCAACTTAGTAGTTGAGTAAAGAATTCTATTTATTGCTATTAGTCAAGTAGCTTGTGATCACAACAATAAAAGGATACTGTCTGAAGTTTTATACTCTTTAGCTTTAACTTGAAGTTAGTAACCTCAATTGAATGGTATACTCGAAGATACATAAATTCGTTGTGGATAAGGAAATAGAATGCTGATCAAATTTAAGAGAAAGAAAAAGCTAGACGAACAAATTGTGCAATATTTAGAATACATGTTCTAGTATGGGGTTGGAAGTACAGATTTATGAAATAGCTAAACTTGGTAACGCATGATGCCAACTTCCCAGACAGTATCAGAAAGCTCTGACAGTGCGTTCATGAGAACCTATGAATACTCTTTGAAAAAACTATTGATAGATATAACTGCATTCTCACTACATATTAAGAAGTTTGAGAAATCGGGTGATATACAAAGTAAAGCTTCGACGCATCATAAGGAAAACCATGTACCTGGTATAACGGCCGCCAGACATCGGAAACAAGCAAATCCTTCTCAAAGACAAGCAGTAAGATTTCCAAAGAAAGTTGTACAGCATTTTCTAAGATCTTCCCATAAGTTTTACTCATTCGCTCACTCATGATGGAATTCACCCCAACCTGAAGGACACCCATAAGGTTCCTATATAGAGTTTTCCCACTCATGAAATCCTGACAAAAAAAATGTTGAACCAATTATATATTGTGTACAACATGTCTACTTGAGATGAGAATTGTATTACAGTGGAACAGTAAAAATAAAGCAAAAAAATTAAATAAGTACTTTTAGTAATTCTATAACTGGAAGCTGTGTTTGCAGTGAAGATGTTTCAACTGACGCCAAAAACTGTGGATGCTCAGTAAATCCATCAAGATCCTCCTCCTGAATATCATACATGCTTAAAATCCTGAAGAGAAATGCAGAACAAATGTAAATCAAGTCTTCAACAAAAATGGTGCCCTACATGAAAAGTGATGGAATTTACAAAAGCTAGGAACACTATGTGCAGTTTAATAAGCATATAAACATGTCCTTGGATCGAGCAAGAAAGAGGAAGCTTACATGTGGAAATGTTGAAGGCTTGCCACAACCAATTGCCACTTCTCACAAGGATCTGAGTATGCCCTCTGAGGATAAGGGGCAAATACATGATCATAAACAAATCTGAAGATGCCTATAAATCTACGCCCACGATCAGTCACATCTTTCTCTCCGGCAATCAGAGCGTTAATAAGATTAAGGAACGATATTGTTGAAGGATATTGTTCTCTCCTTGCTTCAATTTCATTTAACTCAAACTGCATATCATAGACCTTCATATAAAAGAATCCTCATTAGAATTCAAAATAAGCCAAAGATTATATCGACCTGGAAAAACAAAAGCTGCATCAAACAATACATGATATACCAAGTTTTACCTACTCCGAACATAGCAAAATGGTAAATGAAAATGAAACCTTCATCAAATGAAAGTCTTTCACACTTGGAAAATTATGAACTTGTTGCAGGAATTAGACAGATATCAATATTTTTTGTAACAAACAGCTGCGTTGCATGCCAAGATATCTATCATCTTTGCAAGATGACAAACCCTTTTTAATGCATAAGTAAAAAAAGGGGTTGGAAAATCAATGCAGAGTAACAAAATTCTAATCAAATCCTTGATAAGAATATAAATATTAACTAAAGAAGTAGAGTTAAAATATCTACTAATAGCATTCCCATTGAGGCCATGCACTTACCTGAGAAGATTGGTCACTCTTTCCCACCGGTGATCCCACGACAACCGGCAGATCATACTGCTCAAGAAATGCCCAGATAGAGTCCCTCATTTCTGGAAAGACATAAACAAAGGCAGTAATGGTCTTCCTAAGAGCACCCTGCAGAAGAATACAGTTACCATGAACACAAGTTAAATATATATTGATGCCAGATGCTGTCCACAGATCATCTGTGAGTCATAGGGTAAGGGGAAGAATCTCCAGCATGCCACTGACCTTCAGATATGGAGGGACGTTTTCATAACCAAGAAGCTTAAAAAATGGTTCAATATCAGGGAACCAATTTTTCCTCTCGGTAGGATTACCATTCTCAACAACCTGCAGAATTAGAAAAACTCACTTAGTGATCACATAAAAAATATTTGCAGCTCAAACATCAGTTTAACAGAAGGGGAAGCATTTGCAAGATTGTTTAAATAACATATTCCCATATCCCTCCCAGTCAAGGAAGAATTTGCAAGTATGTTTAATCGTCAATTTCACAGATGAGAAAGGATCCATTCGAAGAGAGAAAACACTTATGTAAACAATTAGAACCAAACCGCAGTTAAGCTATGTTCCTAGTCATAAGCTGAATTATCTTAGATAAAAAGGATATTAAATGTGGAATGAGAAGTTGAAACAGAATATATTTGGAACAATGTTATATAACCTTCTGAAGTACATTCAGATATGCAACAAGTGCTTTTGCATCGCCCTCCAGGAACTCTGGCATCATGGTTCCAGCAGTTTGAAGAGACTGCTTGAACTTATCGTCGTAAATTCTTATGCAATCAAACAAAGTGGCCCATCCTATACTGCGAAATGCTGTACCTTGGAGTAACTCAAAAACCTTAGAAGCACCTTCTTGAGTGGAAGCCTGAAATTAAGTAAAGATGGCAGCACGGAAGCTCAATGAGTAACCAAGGAAATGTGGTCCCATCAAAATACCAATCTAAAAGACTTCTCATACCAAGGTACACAACATTTCCAAGAATGCCACAAGAGTTTTAAAATTTGTGTGGTCCTCTCCAGCAAAATTCACAAATGTCCACAAGACATCATTCCCGTAGAGTAGCTCAGGTTCCTTCTGTAAGAGGTTGTTAAGATCAAAAGTCACAAAAGTAGGTATCTGGTATAAAAAAGACAAAATATGATCGAGTCGGATTCTGAATTCTCCCTATTTTGCTATGAGAAACAAAATTAGCTTAAAAAAAACATATGAATGGAACTTTACCTTCAAACATTTGCTTGAGAATCAATAGCAAAACAAAGAAAAGAAATAACTGTTCGACTGGCTAGTGGTTCTTTACCTGATATATGTTGCTTACAAACTCCATAAGGGAAATGAAGGGCAGTGGCCTGTCAGCCTCTTCAGTTTGCATACTACCGTCAAGTGAATCACAAGTTCGGTAAGAATTTAGAATACTCATAGACATGTCCTTTGATTCCTTCACCTGAAATATAAGGATGAGCAGGCTTGACGCAGGATAGAAACATGCAGATGCGCCATTGTATTACTCATCTTGGCTCATTTATTCAACTTATCAGAAACTATCAAAACATCAGAAAATAGATATGATCTTAGGTGCAGCCGTTAAAATTTGAAGTTTCTATGCCACTCATATTCCAAAAGCGATCAAGCTGAAATTTTCAGAATGTATGACTGATGCATCAAAAAGTTACTTTCATAACTAATGCTAGGTAAAGATATATTAATTTAAAGAGGTGAAAATAGTTGACAAACCTTGTCTCTTGCGATCGGGTGAGATAAAAAACAAGAGGTTAACTTGTGTAGATACGCATTATATATGTAGACCATGTCCTCCTCATCATTCTGCACGTAGCAACTAACAAAATGTCAATCATTGATAGACCCACACAACAGGGAACCAGGGTTGAATATGTAAAAACTAAAGATTAAAAAGAAAAGAAAAAAACTGAAAAGAGACTTAAAATTGAAAGCTGACTAATTAAGCAAAATCCTAGAGATTATACACGAATATATAAAACATCCAAGAGGAACCCACGGGACACCAATATAATAAAATCATATTCTCGAGTATTGAAATCATTAATAGATATACAATGTGGTTTAAAGCAGAAAACCCAGCATAAGGATATGGGAGTATCACATCACATCTGGGAATGACTAATCAAGCAAAGCCTGGATGCACGAAAGGATAAAGACGGCATCCACACAAGCCAACACATAAAACCATTATAATGAAACAGACAATATGCACTACAGTTGTCATGGATGAATATAAACACCGCAGGTACCATTAGTAAATAGATATTTTTCTCATCCAGTCATGATCCATGCATAATAGCTCATTCAATACAAAATTCCACCAGCTATAGTAGAGATTTCTATCAGAACTCATCTTCATGAAAAGCTAAGGAGTTCAAACATGTCATCATCCACTAGCTGGGAAATCAAAGTAATTCTTCCACTGGCTCGTCAAATGATATTAAGTGCGCAGAGAATGCAGAGAGGAATTAGATGGACATTAACTGAGCACACAGAATTCCTGGCAATGATGTTTGAAATTAAAGTACCTGGTAGGCTGCAGTTTGAAGAACATTATCCAGCAAAAATTGAAACACATTTTTTGAAAAGATGGACTCCAGGCAGAAGCATATGTGCCCCATATCTGTTGTTGAAGCAGTGGAAATTGTATCCATTCCAGATATTCCATCATATATCAACATTAAATGCACAGCCCAGGCAAGCCTTATGCCACCAATGAAGCCATCAGCAGTGAGGTCACTGCCAGAAGCCATTACCTGAAAGGTGATTAGGACATAAGAACGACAGAAGTGTGTTTTCAAGTGTCAGTAGCGGAAGTTTTTGGTGACATGGAGAAGAACCGACAGAAAAAATGTCTCAAATCTTACAATATCCTGAAACTCTGTCCTAAACGAAGCATCTTGAGAAATCATAGATGACTTATCAGATAGTGCGCTGATAGCATCTGATACGAAGGTGATGATGAGAGAAAACAGAAGACTAAAAGTGATCTGCAACAAAGAAAACAATCATTTTCCAGAAAATGAAAATATTTTAAAGTTAATGGGCAGATAAGGAAGCAAGCCTCAAAAGCATCTACGTTATGAACAGGATTAGTATGAACCTGATAACTTATGGTGTCATTCCCTTGAGTTAGTTGAGCTGCATTATCTTTTAAAACATTGTATATATCCTTCACATCTTTTGGACCTGTGAAGAACAAATTTGTTAGAAGAATGAAAATGAAATAGAAAATGTCTTCAGAACAAAAACAAAAGATATAATATAACAAGAGTGTTTTAGTCCTAAGAATAAACCATTTACCATCCATAAAAAGACTCAAAATATTTGAATTCTTTATAAGTGAGATCAGAAAAATGGAGCCTGTATATCAACACCATAATGACACACGATGCTCAACTTCAATCAGACATGCAAGCACATTCAATGCATATCTACACAGACATAGCAAGTATATATATATATATATATATATATATATATATATGAAAACACAATACATTTCATAGGGCATTGAGCAACAACCTAATTAGCCTGGCATATGAAGTGTCCTAGCAAACGTATAAACCACTTATATATAGTTTCACTTACTATGGTATACTATAGAACTAGCAAAAAGGACCATATTCAGCAACTGAATTTATTTAACAAGTGGCATTCTTCGCGCAAAAGCTTTATGAAAAATAAAGAAGCTTACCAGGTCTATCAACCAAAATTGAAAGAACAAGGCAATGTCCCAGGATCAGTCTTTCCCTATGAACAACAGCCCGTCGTTCAACAAGAGCACCTCGTGAGTCAATAAGGTATCGCTCACATAAGGGCCCACCTAAGCCAGAAGGTTCCTCCCGATTGAGTTCCTAACAACAAGAACTTGCTATCATGAAAATCATAACATGATAATGACTACATCTTATATTTTAACTAGATTAAAGCATGCTTTTGCTACAAATGTTCAACTATAAAGATAATTGATTTAGGAGACAATCATTAGATTGTCAGAGTTTAGAGAGAAATGTTTTGATTCATTTAATCCGATGAGTGCTTCAGAAGAAATCCGTGCGGTAATAAACAGATTGCACAGCAGGAAGTTATTTAAGTTACGTATATGCCGAAGTCTGAGTTGGAAACCTCAGAGGATGTATCCCAAAAGAATCTAAGTGGTTAATACCTTTATAAGATTAATCAACCGTTGTCTGAGCCCAGCTTTAATCAGATCTTCTAAGAGTCCCTGAATGTCAGCTATAAGATCAGGTTCAAGCCCCTGGTCCAGAACAACTGCCTGTTCAACCAAGAAAAATGGTAATGTGTGATGATGCAAATGAACAAAACAAGAAAAAAGCCAAAAATATAATATGAGTGTAAGCTACCCTCAGGAGTGTGTAGAGCGTTGATGTAAGATCTCTTCTCCCCGTATACCATAGTCCAACTGCTAGTCGTTGAATCTCAAGCGGATCCCGTCCCATCAAGCCCCACTAAGCATAGGATAAAATATAAGAAAATATCCCAGAAAATAACTCCAGAACTTTTAGAAGATAAAAGGTGAGAGTGAAAGCAAAGTGAAGGGAATTGCACCTCCTGGTTTGCAGATACAAGCAGACGAACAGAATCTATCTCATTTAGGTGAAGTTCATCACTCAGTTTCAAGCTCTACAATCAGTAACAATAAAAGAAAAACATGGTCCGTTAGATATTAATTAATGAACATGGAGTCATCAAAAAGCAATAGCAGCTAACCTTTCTCTGAAGCAGTAAGGTATCACAACCATATATCAACCATAGCAATTAACCTTTTTCTGAAGATCAAGAGAATTCAACAAAAGCCAAAAGGTTCTAATTGTAAACCAACTGGTAGATTTAACGAATAATCAGGAGATATACAATCCCAATGAGACGAAACACATGTGCCTTACTAGTTTTACTTCAGAAGCAGTGAAGAAACTAACAGCAAAATTCTGCCTTCCTAGGAAACCAGATTTCATTCAATGCATCCACAGGTTTAATCATAACTAAAGAGAGACATTGATTTTAATCGGTGTCTATTTTTCATATCTAAATTTTTTTTAAAAAAAACTTAAACTCCATCAGAACTCTGAGAAGCACAAAACACTCGTCTCCCAAAGTAAAGAAAAACTTACAATCGCGACATCTTGGTTATCCAAAGATATTGGCAACGAATCCGGAAGTCGAATCTCTCGGGACTGAACTTGCGCTCTATCGGACGGCTTCGGAGGCTGAAATAAATAAAAAAGACAAAGCTCAAAAACAATACCCAGAAAAGTTGAAATTCAAAGCCACGGGACGGAACCAAAAATCGAGTACCGGGAAAGAGAGGAGGTTCTGAATAGAGGAAAAGGAGTTTCGAATGGCATGAGTGAGTTCGATTCGCTGCGTTGGAGTTGGCCGTGACGTTCCGAGCAGCGAAGACTGTACTATTGCCACTAACTCCTTCGGCGACAGCATTATTAGGTCGCAGACGAGAAAACTAGCAGCGGAAGCTGGGAATTTCTGCGGAGGATGAAATCGATGAGAAAGAATAATAAAACCCCCCGAAGAAAAACCCTAACAGAGGGACCTTTTACAGAATAGCGCGCCTCGAGAGCTTTAAGATTTTAATGAGCCTTTTTTTTTTGCCGATTGATCGGAGCTTTGATATATTTACTAGATTATAACTCGTGCGTCCGCATTAGAATTTTTTTATTTATTTAGTTTATGAAATTTTGTAATATATATTACTTTTATTGTATTTAGTATAATTGGTGTTATGGACGAATGGATTGTAATATGAGACAGATTTATTTTAGGTTTAACAATACTTTGTTTTTGTATATATAATTTTCGTAATATGAAACACAACAATTCATGGTTAGACATAAAAAATCATTTGTGGGTTTAGTTTTTACAAGTTGTTTACTTATTGTAACGGGTTTAGAGGTTACGGGTAATATTGGTGTTTAGATATCTAATTTTTTTTGTAGGTAACATTTTTATAAAATTAGATGTTCTCAACTCAACAATTGTCATATGTCTCTTGCTTATACTCGGTTTTCTACTCAAACTCAATTTTATCAGTTTTTCATTTGTAATTTCATGTCTAAAGCGGGATCAATTTTGCTATCTTTACTGTTTTTCTATGTGAGACTTTAAAATTTTTTACTTTATTTTAATTGTATTGTGATTATACATTAAAACCGTTCAAAATGTCAACTCAACTATTGTCATTCGTCTCTTGCTTATACTCGGTTTTCTACTCAAACTCAATCTTATCGGTTTTTTCATTTGTAATTTCTTGTCTAAATCGTTCATTTTTTTGTTTTTCTATGTGAACAATTGTAAACTTTTATTTTATTTTAACTGTATTGTGATTATACATTAGAACCGTTCAAATATCAACTCAACTATTGTCATCCGTCTCTTGCTTATACTCGGTTTTCTACTCAAACTCCATCTTATCAGTTTATCATTTATAATATCATATCTAAATCGTTCTTTTCTAGCCATATCATATCTTTTACTGTTTTTCCGTCTCTGCCTTTCAAGTTTTATTTTATTTTAAGTGCGAGATTTTAGAAATTTTTATTTATTTTATAA
>PKML01043663.1:22158-42255 GCA_002933935.1 Eutrema yunnanense | reverse complement strand
AAAACTTTTATTTTATTTTAACTGTATTGTGATTATACATTAGAACCGTTCAAATATCAATTTAACTATTGTCATACGTCTCTTGCTTATACTCGGTTTTCTACTCAAACTGCATCTTCTCAGTTTATCATTTATAATCTCATAATCGTTCTTTTCTAGCCATATCATATCTTTTACTGTTTTTCCGTCTCTGGCTTTCAAGTTTTATTTTATTTTAAGTGCGAGATTTTAGAAATTTTTATTTATTTTATAAATTTTAAAGATTTAATTTATCCAATCAAAGTTTAACTCTTATAAAATCTTTAAAGTTCTACAAAAAATTCACACAGTTTAACTTTGTCTTTTTGTTCCTACCATGGTTAATTTTAAAAAAACCAACAAAATAAACCTTATTTTTTTTCTTTTAAATCGCTACCTATTAATTTAAAGTCAAATTATCTACAACATTTTGTTACAAATATATTAATAACCTAAAATTAAAGTTCATACTAATCACCTCTCTATCATATCGAGGAACATCCATCTGAGAATAATTGTGCGAATGACACATCAGCAAAACATTTTTGAATCAAGCTCAAAATTATCGCTTAAACTTTTATCCGTATTTTGATTATACATTCGAATCGTTCAAAATCTCAACTCAACTTTTGTCATCTCTCTCCCTCTTATACTCGGATTTAAACTCAATCTTATTGGTTTTTCATTCGTAATCTCATATCTAAATCGTTTATTTCTTGCTATCTTTACTGCTTTTTCAATGTGAGACTTTGAATACTTTTATTTTACTTTAATTGTGAGATTTTATAAACTCTTACTTTGTTTTAAATTATCGTTAAAGTTCTAATTAATCCAGTTAATGTTTAACACATTTAAAACCCGTTAAATTTTTCTAAAAATTCACACAGTTTAACTTTGTCTTTTTGTTCCTACCATGGTTAATTTTTAAAGAACCAATAAAATCCAACCTTATTTTTTCTTTTAAATCGCTACCTATTAATTTAAAGTCAAAGTATCTTCAATATTTTTTTTGAAATACATTAATAATATATAATTAAAGTCCATACTAATCACCTCTCTATCAAATCGAGGAACATCCACCTGAGAATAATTATGGTAATGACACATCATCAAAACATTTTTGAATCAAGCTCAAACTTTTCGCTTAGACTTTTATCTGTATTGTTATTATACATTTGAATCGTTCTAAATCTCAACTCAACTTTGTCATCCATCTCCCTCTTATATCTAAATCGTTCATTTCTCGCTATCTTTACTGCTTTTTCTTGTGACTTTGAATACTTATTTTATTTTAATTGTGAAACTTTATAAACTATTACTTTATTTTAAATTATCGTTAAAGTTCTAATTGACCCAGTTAATGTTTAACACTTTTAAAACCCGTAAAATTCTTCTAAAAATTCACATATCCTAACTTAGTTTTTTTGTTCCTGTGATGGTTAATTTTTTAAAACCAACAAAATAAAACCTTAATTTTTTCTTTTAAATTGCTACACATTATTTTAAAGTCAAATTCTCTACAACAATTTCTTAAAGTACGTTAACAATCTAAAGTTATATTCATTACCTATCTCATCTCTATCAGATCGAGGAACGTCCAGCTGAGAATAATTGTGGAAGAGACACATCAGCAAAAAAAAAAAATGAAACTCAAACTAATCGCTTAGACCTTTACCCGTTTTGTGATACATTAGAACCGTTCAAAATTTCAACTCAACTATCGTCATCCGTCTCCTTCTTATACTCGAGTTTAAATTCAAACTCAATGTTATTGATTTTGTTATTTGTAATCTCATATCTAAGTCGCTACTTTATCGCTATTTTTACTGTTTTTTTCGTGCGAGAATTTGAATTTAAATTCAAACTCAATCTTATCGATTTTGTTATTTGTAATTTCATATCTAACTCGCTATCTTTATTGTTTTTCCGTGTGACACTTTGAAGAGTTTTATTTTATTTTAAAATCTTTACAGTTTTAATTTATCTAACTAAAGTTTAACACTCTTAAAACTCTTAAAAATAATAAGTAAAAATTCACACAGTCTAACTTCGTATTTAAGTTCTTGCGGTGGTTTATTTTTTAAATGCCAACAAAATAAGACATATTTTTTTTAAATCGCTACCCATTATTTTAAAGTCAAATTCTCTACAACATTTTTTAAAAATACTTCAATAACCTAAGGTTAAAGTCCCTATTAATCACCTCTTTATCATATCTGAGAACTTACATATGAAATTCATTGTAGGAGTGACACATAACAAAAGTTTTTAAATCAAGCTCAAACTAATCGCTTAGACTTTTACATGTATGGTGAATATACATTAGAACCGTTCAAAATCTCAACTACTGGCATCTGTCTTTTGCTTATACTCGGTTTTCTACTTAAATCTAATCTTATCAGTTTTTCATTTATTCTCATATCTAAATCGTTATATCTACCCATATCATATCTTTTACTGTTTTTACGTCTCATACTTTGAATATTTATTTTATTTTAAGTGTCAATTCTTGTAAATTTTAACTTTATTTTAAAATCATTAAAGTTTTAATTTATCCAATCAAAGTTTAACACTTCTAAAATCTGTAAAGTTATACTAAAAATTCACACAGTTTAACTGTCTTTTTGTTCATACAATGGTATATTTTTTAAAAATCAACAAAATAAAACCTTATTTTTCTATTATGTTTCTACCTATTCACTTAATTTAAAGTCAACTTATCTACAAAATTAATTGTAGGAGTGACACATAACAAAAGTTTTTAAATCAAGCTCAAACTAATCGCTTAGACTTTTACATGTATGGTGAATATACATTAGAACCGTTCAAAATCTCAACTACTGGCATATGTCTTTTGCTTACACTCGGTTTTCTACTTAAATCTAATCTTATCAGTTTTTCATTTATTCTCATATCTAAATCGTTCTATCTACCCATCTCATATCTTTTACTGTTTTTCCGTCTCACACTTTGAATATTTATTTTATTTTAAGTGCCAATTCTTGTAAATTTTAAATTTATTTTAAAATCATTAAAGTTTTAATTTATCCAATCAAATTTTAACACTTCTAAAATCTGTAAAGTTCTACTAAAAATTCACACAGTTTAACTGTCTTTTTGTTCATACAATGGTATATTTTTAAAAAATCAAGAAAATAAAACCTTATTTTCTATTAATGGTACAATGGTATATTTTTCTATTAGATCGAATCCAACTGTCACTCCAAGTCATCAGCTTTTACATATAATTATCGACCCACTCGCATCATGGCTCAATCGTCTAAGTTGGTAGTGTTGAGGATTGAGCTATGACTTGACTCGAACCTGTGTTTTTTTCAAGAGAAGAATATCAATAAGTAAAATACATATTTTGTTATGTATATTAAAATGGAAAGATAGTTAACCTTCATCACTATTTTGTTAGTCTGGATAATGGTTAGTAAAAAATATATTATAATTACAAAGAGTACCTATAAAAAACAGTAATTAAAATTGGTACTCCCTCTGTTCTGAATTAAGTGGTGTTTTAGTAGTATGCACACAAATTAAGGAAACAATTAATTTTTGTTTCTTCTATACTAAAACCTCATTTATTTTTATCTGAACCAATGAACACATAGTCTATAAAATGTAATTGGTCAAAAATAATAAAAATCATTTAATTTTGCATTGGTTAGTGAGAACATCACTTAATTGTGAAAAAAAAACTCTCTAAAACATCATTTAATTTAGAACGGATGGAGTATTAAGTAAATCACCTTTGAAGATAATTGATATGGAAGATGAGTTCTTCAGGCGAATCCTCTTTGTTTCTTCAAACAAAAAGATTAAGATTAGCAAGAAAACTTAAAAACAGTAATTAAAACTATTAATTATTAAGTAAATCACCTTTGAAGATAGTTGATATGGAAGATTTGCAATCCATTGATGTCCTGCAACAAAGAAAAAAACATGTCAATAAACATCATAATTAACCAAAATTTCATAATAAGAAGGTAGAAGAATAAAACGAAAGCATCTACAGAAACCTAAAGAATTGTGTATCAATGATCGAAAGAGTCTCTTTATATAGATGAATGAAGAGTGTTGGAGAAGTTTTTTCATGTTTATCTAAATGAAAGTTAAATATTAAATAAAAAATATTGCATCAAATCTTTTTCGTATCAAATTTGGTTAATTGGCTTAATTATATATTTTTTTATAAATTTTGTAGAAAGATTCCTAAAGCATATATTATAAAGATTGCAATCTTCACAATTATTTGAGGAAAGATAACAAATTATACTAAATAAATTTTAAACTTTCTAAAAAATAGGAAAATTAGATATTGTTGAGATATTGAAACCGAATATTTTTTTTTTTTCAAATTCGTAAATATTGCAACCGAATATTATATTAAGATCATAATTTCCTTTTGTGGATAATCCTTAAATGTCAACATAATATTTAAATGTAACCTACGAAAATATTGTGATAAAATTTTATGCAGAAATTCAAAATAGTTAAATGTTAAAAAAAAGATGATTTGTTTATGGTAATTTAGTTAAATTAAAAATAGTATATTTCTAACTATCTATTTTCTGGTAATACATATTTAATATCTTTTCTGATAATACATATTTAATTAAAAATAGTTAAATATTGTGATAACCTGAAGGACGATATAATTCTAGCTAATACTTAAATAGTTAAATGTTTTATATGAAAAAAATAAAGAAAACGTTATTAAAACAATTTCATGTATAGTTAAACTTACTAAAAATAATTAATTTTTAAATAGTTATCAAATATTTTATTATTTCAAATTTCAAATTCATACAAAATAATTACATGTTATTATTTAAGTTATTATTTAAAAATTAATAATAACTTAAATAGTTATTCAAAATGATAAAAAATAATTATGATATGTTATTTTTAATAGTTCTACGCTTTTAAAATATTTTGTGTGCATATACAATTTTTTTAAATCCATTAATCAAAATATTACAAAAATCAATTCGTTAATCAAAATCCATTTTGTGTTATATTGCTATGGAACCTATGATAATAAAAATAAGTAAATTAGTATTTTGACAATTTCATGTAAATAAATAAATTATTTAAAATAAAATACTTAAATTATATAAAAAAACTTTCTTGATCGTTACATATTTAAGTAGTGTTAAATTATTTATTTTGACAATTTCATGTATTTTTAATGTGTATATATGGGAAATCAATTAAAAGAAAAGTTGTCATGTATACATAATGTTAAATTACCTCAGAAATTCGTGTTTGGATATAGAGATAGTAGGAGAAAAAAAAGAATTAAATAAGTAGATTACATTGAAAAGATTTTTTCAGATTTTTTAAAAATAAAATATTTCTATTTGGAAACATGATTAAAAAAGAAAGGATAGTAGATATCCGGAATGAGATTAGACTAAAATATGTTTGGTTACAAAATGTTACCTTGTTTTAATAGTATAGATTCATTTTTTAACTAGTATCTACCAGATTGCAAACCTCCCAAAAAAAAGAGTTGGGAAAATTAGGTTCTATCTAATATTTAAGATGAGATTTTTGAAAATAAACTTTGTTTTGTAATTTATTATATAAAATATCATTACAAATAAAAAAAGATAATTGAAATAAGAAATGATATAGTTTGTCTTTTAAAATTATTGATGATATTATAGAAAGTATTTATTTTCCATTAAATAGATTATTTACTATTTAGATTCTTAATTATTATGATATTATTAAATAATAATCAAGTCATTCATATTCAAAGAAAATATATTCGAGTTCTTGCTATTTTTGACACTATGGTTATTATATTTTATTTGAATATATTTCAAAACAAAAATTTGAAAAATATTGTACTAATTTTATAAAGAGTTAGACAAGAAAAAAATATTTTTTAAGAGTTTGTGAACTTACCACAAAAATCATAGTCATTACGCAGTGCATACTAGAGTTATGTTTTCAAGATAACTAGATTTTGGCTCGTGCCATGCACAGGATGAAAATTAACTTTTTATATTGGCGTTGGTATTTTTCAAATGAGATGTATAATTAGATACGTAAAATTATTGATATAATCATTGAAAATATGTAATAAAATAATTTTTGAAATATGACAGTACTTTAATTATATGTTTTATCCGTATTGTGATTATACATTCGAACCGTTCAAAATACCAGCTCAACTTTTGCCATCCATCTCCCTCTTATATTCGGGTTTAAACTCATTCTTATTGGTTTTTCATTTGAAATCTCATATCTAAATCGTTCATTTATAATTTCAACTTAATTATCGTCATCCGTCTCCTTTTTATACTCGAGTTTAAATTCAAACTCAATCTTATCGATTTTGTTATTTATAATTTCATATATAACTTGCTCCTTTCTCGCTATTTGTATATTTTTTCCGTGTGAGACTTTGAATTTAAATTCAAACTCAATCTTATCGATTTTGTTATTTGTAATTTCATATCTATCTCGCTGTTTTCCGTGTGACACTTTGAAGAGTTTTATTTTATTTTAAAATCTTTAAAGTTTTAGTTTATCCAACTAAAGTTTAACATTGTTAAAACTCTTAAAATTCTAGTAAAAATTTACACAGTCTAACATTGTCTTTATGATCTTGCGGTGGTTTATTTTTTAAATGCCAACAAAATAAGACCTAATTTATTTTTTTATTCGCTACCCATTATTTTAAAGTCAAATTATCTACAACATTTTTTTAAAATACTTTAACAACCTAAGGTTAAAGTCCCTACTAATCACCTCTCTATCAGATCCAGGAACTTGCAGCTTAAAGTAATTGTAGGAGTGACACATCAACGAAAGTTTTTAAATCAAGCTCAAACTAATCGTTTAGACTTTAACTGTATGGTGAATATACATTAGAACCATTCAAAATCTTAACTATTTCCATATGTCTCTTGCTTATACTCGGTTTTCTACTTAAACTCCATCTTATCAGTTTTTCATTTGTAATCTCATATCTAAATCGTTCTTTTCTAGCCATAATTACTGTTTTTTCTATGTGACACTTTGAAGAATTTTACTTTATTTTAAGTTCATATAAAGTTCTAATTTATCCAATCAAAGCTCAACACTTTTAAAATTCTACTAAAATTTCACACAGCCTAACTTCGTATTTATGTTCCTACGATTGTTTATTTTTTAAAAGCCAACAAAATAAGCTCTACTTTTTTTTTAAATCACTACCCATTATTTTAAAGTCAATTTTTGTCAACATTTTTGTTGAAGTACCTTAGCAACCTAAAGTTAAAGCCCTTACTAATCACCTCTTTATCAGATCGAAGAACTTCCAGCTGAAAATAATAATAGCAGTGCACATCATCAAACGTTTTTAAAGCAAATTCAAACGAATCGCTTAGACTTTTACCCGAATGAGAATAAACATTAGAACCGTTCAAAATCTCAACACAATTATCATCATTCTCTTGCTAATAATCAGGTTTATACTCAAACTCAATCTTATCGGTTTTTCGTAATCTCATTTCTAAATCGTTCCTTTGTGGTTTATATTTACTGTTTTCTGTGTGAAACTTTGAAGACTTTTATTTTATTTTAACTTTGAGACTTTGACTTTATTTTAAAATTTTTAAATTTCTAATTTATCCAATCAAGGTTTAACACTTTTTAAACCCTTAAAATTCTACTAACATATTTTAATACCGCCTTTTTCTTCCTGCAATGGTTTATTTTTTAAAAGCCAACAAAATAAAACTTTACGTTTTTTAAATCGCTACCTATTATTTTAAAGTCAAATTATCTACAACATTTTTTCGAAGTACATTAACAACCTAAAGTTAAATTTCCTACCAATCACCTCTCTATCAGATCGATGAACTTTCGGCTGAGAATAAATGTGGAAATGACACATCAGCAAACAAAAAAAAAATCAAACTTAAACTAATCGCATAGATTTTTTACCCATATTGTGAGTGTACATTAGAACTGTTCAAAATCTCAACTCAATTATTGTCAGCCGTCTCGTGCTTCTACTCGGGTTTCTACTTAAAGTCAATTTTATCGATTTTTTCATTTGTAATCTCATATCTAAATCGTTCATTTCTGGCTATCTACAATGTTAGTTTGAAATTTTTTATTTTATTTTAACTGTGAGACTTTGTAAACTTTTATTTATTTTAAAATTTAAATTTCTTATTTATCCAATCAAGGTTTAACACTTTTAAAAACCCTAAAAATTTTAATAAAATTTCACACAGTCTAATTTTGCTTTTTTGTTCATGCGATAATTCATTATTAAAAGCTACCAAAATAAGATCTTACTTTTACAAAAAAATTGCTATCCATTATTTTAAAGTCAAATTCTCTAAAACATTTTTTGAAATACATTACCAATCTAAAGTTAAAGTCCCTACCAATCACATTTTAATTAGATTTAGAAACTTTCAGCTAAGAATAAATATGGGAGTGACACATCGGTAAAAGTTATTAAATCAAGTTAAAACTAATCGCTTAGACTTCTACTCGTATGGTGATTACACATTAGGACCGTTTAAAATCTTAACCCAAATGTCTTCATCTGTCTATTGCTTATACTCAGCTTTATACTCAAACTTCATCTTATTGGTTTATCATTTCTAATCTCATATCTAAATTGTTCATTTCTGGGCATCTTTATTGTTTTTCTATGTGAGAATTTTAATTGTGAGACTTTGAAGACTTTTACTTAATTTAAATTATTTAAAATTCTAATTTATCTAATGAATGTCACTTTATAACCCTTAAAACTCTACTTAAATTTTACACCGTCTAAATTTTGCATTTTTGTTTCTGCGATGGTTTATTTTTAAAAAGCCAACAAAATAAGACCGTATCTTTTTTAAATTAATCGCTACCCATTATTTTAAATTTAAATTACCTACATCATTTTTAAGTACATTAATAAGCTAAAGTTAAAGTCCCGACTGATCACCTCTTTATTAGATCGAGAAAATTTGAGCTGAGAATAATTGTGAGAGTGAAACAGCTGCAAAAGTTTATAAATCAAACTCAAACTAATCATAAAAGATTTTTACATGTATAATGATTATACGTTAGAATTGTTCAAAATCTCAATTCGACTATTGTCATCCGTCTCTTGCTTATACTTGGGTTTATACATAAATTTTATTTTATTGGTTTTTCATTTGTTATCTCATATCTAAATTGATTCTTTCTGGTTATCTTTATTGTTTTTATGTATGAGAATTTGAAGACTTTTATTATATTTTAAAACTTTTAAAGTTCTAATATATCCAATTAAGGTTAAGCATTTTTAAACCATTATAGATCTACTAAAATTTCACACAATCTAACTTCGTCTTTTTGGTCATGCAATGGTTTTTTTCTAAAATCCAACAAAATAATACCTTACTTTTTTATATAAAAAAATCAATTCCCATTATTTTAAAATTAAATTCTCTACAACATTTTTTGGAAGTAAATGATTGTATAATTTATTTGTCCTATCTTAAATTGCGTTCAAATCTAGGACAAATAAACACCAAAAAGAAGTAGTTATTTATTTTACACCAAAAATTATTAGGATCTATTTGAAAATACATGAAAATTAGTTACCCATTTTTAAATCAGAAAAACATATTTCGACATGGATTAATAAAACTCATTAAATTCGAGATTTTTGTAAATATTGCAATCATAAATCTCAAAAATATTCGATTAATTTTTGTTTTGATATTACTTATTTTCCAAGTTCAAAATTATTTAGTTAATATCTGAATTAAAAGATCTATATTTTATGCATTTAATTCAGAAAATATCTATATTTTATCAATATATATAAGATAAAATAATTAATCAAATTATTTTCAATATATTCTTGGTTTTTGGTAAATTAAAATCAATATATATAAGATAAAATAATTAATCAAATTATTTTCAATATATTATTGGTTTTTTCTTCTTAAATATTTATTAAACGGTCCACCAATTCCCTTTAAAATAATCATTACATACATGCCAAGAAATTGGACTACACATACATATCGTAAACACATACCACAAATCAATTAAGAAACAAAGTAAACCGTCATATTTTTGGAAGTCAGATCACATTCAGAATTTAACCAACTTTCTTCTTATTGAAGCAAACCACCAACGTAGAATTAAGCACAATGTCGTAGAATTAAGCACAATGTTGCCAAAAATTCTCGAAATCAATGTAAACATTGTTTCTATCACAGCGTATATTAGCACTTGTATGAGCCAACACACTGCTTCCACCTCTCGATACTTCCCTAATGAATTCCCAATCTGGAACACACTTTTCAAGTACTCCAAGGACTTCCCTATGAATTCACAATGTGTAAACACTACATGATTACTCATCAATGCATATGTAACTTGACAATGATAGTGTAAGTGCATGTGAGACAACAATAAAGTGCAGAAAGTAAAGAGACACATAGTTTTTTAACGAGGTTCGTTTCCTACTCCCGGGACCACGTCCAGTATTCAAATTCACTAGAATTAGAAAGCAATTACAACCTAATCGCAAACGTGTAGATCAAGCACAACACTCTTAAAATACTGCTTCATTCAATAACATGAACTCTTCAGGATAACCTAACCCTGAGCTAAACTCCCCCAAACCTATACTTTAATTCACACACGATCTCTCTATGAAAACAGCATCAAGCACGCAATCTTAAATACCACTCACACACACGTGTGCAACACACATCACCACCCGTGTGCAACACACATCACCACCCATGTGCAACACACATCTGTGTGCAACACCCAATCAAACCATTTTTCTTTTTCTTTCTTTTCTTCATCTTTTTCTTCTCTCAAGCTCTCTTCTTTTTTCTTCTTTGTCCCATAAAGGCAATGCCCCTCTCTATATATTAGACCAAACTTGCACTTCATGTTTTCCAAATAACCATATAGCATATTTCCCTTCTTTAAGATATTTCCAAATCTTTTTGGAAATATTCTCTTTTTTCAATATCTTCTCCTAAAAATATGGAAACACTCCAAGACTGTAATATCCTCATCTAGCTCATCAACCAACCTAGCCCTGGGCATATAACCCGGACCCGAAAAATCGGGTTCGGGTCGGTTTTGTTTTTCTCCTAAAACCCGAATGGTTCTGCCCTAAATTATTTTCGGTTCTCGGGTCGGTTCGGGTTTTACCCTAGACCTGATCGGGTACCCGGAATTTTTTTATTTTTTTTTTAATGGTGGTGGCTCTATGGCGATCTCTGCCTCAAGCAACAGCAACAAGCCTCCATGAAATCAACCGTCGAATCCTCTCTCTCCGCCGCGTCTCCTCAGTCGTTGGTGATAATTTAGAGATTTAGGGATTTCAAATTCGGTTTTTGGAGATTTAGGGATTTAGAGATTTAGGGATTTAGAGATTTAGAGGTTTAGATATTTAGGGATTTCGAAATTGGTGAAAAGAGCAAAGTCGATTTTGGAGCTTTGGATTTAATGGAAGAAGAAATAATTTTTTTTTTTTTTTTTGGTTTTTTCGGGTAATTTCGGGTTCAGAACCGACCCGAACCGACCCAAATTTATTTTCGGTTCCATACCGGGTTTCATTTAAAATTCTAAAACTGACCCGAACCCGACAAGACCCGAACCGAACCGAATTATTCTCGGGTCCGATTCGGGTCTTGACATCTCCAACTTCTGGTGCCCAAAAACCGAAGAGCCGACTCGAACCCGAACCCCAGACCTGAATGCCCAAGCCTAAACCAACCCGTGGTTCGAATCTCATCGCCCATATTTGTTCATATCTCAGCAATCACACATCTTCACGTCCTGTATCACTTCTTGTACTACTTCGTGACTGGTACATCAACACTTCAAACACACACATCTTCATTCTCCCCCTTTTTGACTATGTATGTGAATTCAAACAACCATAGCTTCAAAGGCTTCGTCACTAGTAACACAACAACACCAGCAACACCCATTCTCCCCCTGCTTGAGTCACATCATGGTCAAAAATTAATGCAAGAACTGTCTCCCTCCAAATTGAGGATAAACTCCCACTGCACCATCATCATTATGATTAATTTTCCTAGTCTAAATCTTCTAGAGCCTTATCCCTCCATGATAGGACTCCATCAGACCCGATTTCAAGCTTTGTCCTACTTCATGTAGTACTTTTGATCATCACCTTCGATCTACCTGAAACAAGACTAAATCTCTATCGAGAACCCGCTCTGATACCAATTGTAAGTGTAGGTGAGACACAAATAAAGTGCAGAAAATAAAGAGACTCATAGTTTTTTTAACGAGGTTCGTTTTCTACTCCCCGGGACCACGTCCAATATTCGAATTGACTAGAATTATAAAGCAATTACAACCTAATCGCAAACGCGTAGATCAAGCACAACACTCTTGAAATACCGCTCCATTCTATAACATGAACTCTTCAGGATAACCTAACCCTGTGCTAAACTCCCCTAAGCCTAGACTTCAATTCACACACGATCTCTCTATGAAAACAGCATCAAGCACGCATGATTAAATACCACCCAGCAGCACCGGTGCAACAACGTCCTCTTTGACGTCTGCAGAATTCATAGATCAAATACCACACGTGTACAACACACATCACCACACGTGTGCAACACACATCTATGTGCAACACCCAATCAAACCCTTTTTCTTTCTTTTCTTCATCTTTTTCTTCTCTCGAGCTCTCTTATTTTTTCTTCTTTGTCCCATAAAGGCCACACCCCTCTATATATATATTATACCAAACTTGCACTTCATGTTTTCCAAATAACCATATAGCATATTTCCTTTCTTTTAGATATTTCCAAATCTTTTTGGAATTTTTTTTTATCTTTTTCAATATATTCTCCTAAGAATATGGAAACACCCCAAAGCTGCAATATCATCCTAAATATCCTCATCCAGCTCAGCAACCAACTCTTGGTTCGAATCTTATCACCCAGATTCGTTCATATCTCAGCAATCACACATCTCCACGTCCTGTGTCACTTCATGTACTACCTCATGTACTACTTCGTGACTGGTACAACAACACTTCAACACATACATCTTCAGATAGATGTGCAATATTTTTTCTTTTCGTATTCTACAATCTATATAAACATATCGAAAAACTTATGTAGTTGCAAAGAGATAAACTTTCTAAGAAAAAAGAGTCTCTGGAAATATTAACAACACCTTATTTCAAACCTCAAGTTGTTTTTGAATAATGAGAATTTGGTATCACCGAGAGCAATTCAAATATAGATGTCTCTCTGCAAGCCATTGAATAAAAAAGTCACCACAAAAATGAGAATCTCTACTTTAGCAAAAAATAAATAAATGAGAATCTCTTATAAAATGATATTATACGAAGACCGAACAATGAAACGATATATTAAAATATGTCTGATATTTAAAATAACCGTGATGAACTATTTGTGATAGTTATTCGTTTTAAAAATATATTTGTGTCCATATACAAAATTTAAAAATTTCAAATCATCAATAATACTGTTTGGGAGCAAGGATAGCAGTGGAATAAAATAAAATCTAAGGAAATTAAAAAAAAAAAAGAAATTAATGAAGTGATGACACATAAGCAAATTAATTAGTTGTCATTAAAAATTGTGTTTGGCAATAGAGATTAGTAGGAAGAAAAAATCAATTAAAAATCAAACAAATGCTAACTTTGGGGGGGGGGTTATTGGGAGATTGATTTATGAAGATTTTTAGAGTTTAAGATTGTACTGTTATTGGTTTTTGGATTTTTACATTCTTAATAGATTCCAATGTTATTCGTTTATGGATTATGACATTCCATTGTTATTGGTTTGATGATTTTTATAATCTAATCAAAATCCATTGTTATTCAAAAAGTTTGTATTTTAATGATTTTATGATTATGTTAAAATCTAGTGTTATTGGGATATGAATTCTTTACAATTTAACTCATAAAACATGAATTTCAAAATACTACCTATATCCCTTGGATTCTCAAAGTTTGTTATAATAGAATTCTTTTATGGATTGTTTAAATACACAAAACTCTTTGCAATTTTAAAAAACTTTTAAAATTCAACAAAACTCTATGCAAATTTGACAAATCTGATGACTTTTGAAATCAACAAAACTCTCTATAAATCCAACTCCCAATAACCCCCCTTTAATTGTGGGTTTGCCATGTGTACTTTTATGCTTACTCTTTAATTTTTTTTTTTAACATCTATCTTTATTAATATGAAAATAAAGTTACATAAAAACAACAATACATAAAAGTAAATATACAAAACAATAAAACAACAAAAATGGGTTTTAATGATTCTTTCCTCCGATTTTTTTTCGCTGGAGTGTCCACACTTTCTTTCCTCATAATCTCAGTTGATTTGATGCGATTTTCTTTGGCTATGATCCATCCTTTCTCATGTTGTATGTCATTGACACATTTCCAAATAAGAGCTAAAAATATTCTTCGAAAAAGAACCCAATTTATTGATTCTTTTGATTGAAAAAAGACTCGAGATTGCCAACTTTCAACGACTGTACGAATGTCGCAATACAACAAGGAAATTGCAATTTCCGCTCCAAAACCTCGTCCCCTCCATGGCGGTTTCCATGGTGGTTGATTCCTTGGTAACGTCATATCCAACATAATAAAATCATCGAAGAAACTCAAAATTAGATCCCAAAACCGCCGACCAACATCGTATTCCAATGGCCATAAGCGACCAATCACCATCATCTCATCGTATAATTTATCCGATGGATTATCTTCCATTAGTAGAAGGAAGATGAAAGTCCGATTACGATTCCGTCTCACTAGTTTTGGGATAAGAGATCCCAAAACATCTTTTGAATTCCACTGTGATTGGCCATCGATCGTGGGCATGTAGATCACGTCGGAGATAACTAGTGAATAGTAGAAGAAGACGAAGTAACATCTCACTTCGACCGGTGCTTTAACAATTCCGATTCGATCAGAACGAAAGAAATCTGAATTGAAATGTTGACGACTCGTCTCACAAGACGTTTCTCGAATCGTTATCGGTTTGAGAACCAACAAAATTATGATCACTATTTTGATAACGAAGATGAACGCTTGATTCCGGCGAGAACGATGAAGGAAAGCAGTTGATGACGACATAATACGTTTTAGATGAGCCATCGCTTTCTCACTGCTTTGGTTGATGAAGAAAAGAATTTAGAACTTGATTTGTGGTTGAAGACATTGATTGCTCGCTTGAAGAAAACTGGTTTTCTCCTTATCCCCCGTGAATCGCCCTCACGAGAGCGAGAGAAAACAGTTATCCATTACAATATAGACATGCTTACTCTTTAATATACTTTAGATAAGTATTTTCGGGTTAACCCAAATAATATTTTAATTTAATTCATTACAAAACGGGTTAAGTAGACATGTTAGTCCGGATTGACAATTCTATATATAATCATTAGTTAGACATATTATAAAATTCAGATAAATTTATTTTTTCTTAAATTTTAAAATAACTTTTTTTTTAAATTATCTCGCGCTATATAACTTACAGTTTAATATTATGTCATTATAAATAACAAAAGATAATTGAAATAAGAAATGATATAATCGTCTTTTAAAAATATAGAAGAAAACTTGGAAAGTATTTGTTTTTCATTAAAAAGGTTATTTCTTATTTAGTTTCTTAATTATTTATTATATTAAAAATATTAGACATGTTTTAAAATAATAGAAATCCATATATATTCAAAGAAAAAAATACATTCGAGATCTTGCAATATTTTTCACTATAATTTATTATATTTTTGAATATATATCAAAACAAAAGTTAAAAAATATTTTAGTAATTTTATAAAAAGTTAGACACGAGAAAATTATTTTTTTCTAAGTGTTTGTGGTCTGACCATAAAAACCAGAATCATTAAATGTAACATATTAAAGTTATGTTTTCAAAATTATAGGTTTTTGCGGCGTTAGCGAGAATAATATTTTAGTTAACTGCAAAACGATTTAAGTAAACATGTTAGTCCTGTTTGACATCTCGAAATATAATCATTAGTAAAACATAATATAAAATTAAGTTAAAAGCAATTTTTCTTTAATTTCAAAATAATTTTTAAGAAAAATTACTGCGCGCTATAGTTAGCGCCGGTTAAGTCCTAGTAACAATAAAAAAAGACAAATTCACTTAATAACTATATCAAATTGATGGTTAGAGTATTGTGTGTATAACATGTAATCAGGTATTATTGGCTAAAATAAATGTTCAAAAATTCGCTAGGCGCTACTCGGGCAGTCGAGTTGGGCCTATCGCCTAGCGAAAAAATTGGTGATTAATCGGAGATTAGTTTTTGACCTTTTTTAATATATTTTTAACATGTTAATCCATTATAATTTATAGTTTCAATATAATATTGTGTTCACGATTGGATAAAACACATGAAAACAAATATTATGTCCAATACATTATTGATCTTCATTAAAAACATGAACATAAATTGGACTTATCAAATTTTAGAAGCAACTAAATTTTTTTTTTTTTTTAAATGGGCTAGGCCGCATAGGTGGAAATTAATCGGCCTGGCGGGGATTAATCGACATATGCAAAAATTAATCGGACATCCGATTTATTGAACCGATTACCCATAAATCGCCACGGTCTGCCGCCGCCTAGCGCCTAGGCAGCCGAATTTTTTAACATGGGCTAAAATACCTTCCTCTTTTTTTTTTCTTTCTTTTTTTCCTATTTCTTTTTATCTTTCTTTTCTTCTTCTCCACTCTCTCTAATCTCATCCACGAGACCCACTCCGCCGCCGTATGTTCCTCTTTGCCGCCGAATGTTCCGCTAACCATTTCAAATAGCCGAAATCAGATAAATCTGATTTCCTGATCCGGGTCTCCACAAACACAGAGATTTCACCAAATCTCGTGGAAGAAGCTCTCGTCGCACATACAAGTGAATAATTGGAGGAGACTAGTTCACCTCAAGAATGTTTCGAGTCTATACTATCGTACACATTCATATAGTATAGTTCATATTTATATAGAATCATATAATATATGACACGTTCTCCCAAAGATCGACACTTAGAAGTTGGTAGGGGTTTGCTTTGCAACAAAGAAACCGTGAAGTCTCAATGATGAAAGGATGTGGATTGATTTGTCGCACAAGAGTTGTGGAATGCTCTCGATATTCCGGGTGATCCCTTAGATATGACACACTAAGACGGATCGAGTGATCGTTGGATATTACACACCAGTAATCGAAATGTTCACAAAGAACAAAAGAGATTTCACTCAAAAAGATTTGATCAAAAGATGATTTTCTCAAATGAGATTACACGTGTTTAAATAAGAAGAAATGTGGTAAAAACTAGGTAGCTTCGAAAATAGAACTTATACTAGAATTAAAAACAAAACATTAACTAAATAGTTGAATAACTCTTGATCTTCTTTGACCTTTGATCTTTCTTGACTCTTGCACTTCATGGTCGAAATTTGATGATGAGAAAGACGTGGGTTGTTGATTATGAAAATCACACAAGGGGTAAAACATTAAACTTATGATCGGAATCTCGTTTATTAGATCGAACTCGGTGAAGTTACAAGATCGTTTTAAGGTCGGTAAAAGTACTTAGGAAACTAAGGAAATAAAAGTCAGTAATCTTGAGCTCTCTATTTCCTTTGTCTCGCAGATGATTATGAATGTCTTGAATGCAGTCGAGGTCTCTTTATTTATAAGGTTCTAAGTCGGCTAAAAAACAAGATAATTTCCTTTTCCTAGTTCCATCAGGAAATTGAAGATCTCCTAAAATCCCTCCGAGATCGGGAAATATTCCGTAAATCTTGAAGGTCGGCGTTTATCCATGACGAGTTGGGCCTTCTTGGGCTTGGAGGCAGGCAACCACGATCATGGGCTTTCCCTTGAGCTTGAACCATCGTAAACTGAGATCAATTGGGCCGGTCTCGGTTCAAACCGGACTAAACCGGGGAGTGCTAAACTCACTACTAACAATTAGTCCCCCCCCCCAGTTCGGCGAATCAATCTTCAATTGAGTTCGGCGAAGTTCATGAAGAATTTGTTAGCTTGGTAGGAATTGAGATCAGCATTCTTCCTTAGTCGTTAAGATTTCGAAGTCTATCGTTTTAATGACCTGGAGCTCGGCGAATCTTCTTCGAGAAGACATGTCGTTTCAATATCTTTAACTGTCGCGGAAATCGAGGAGTCGTCATAATTGCTTCTCTCTATATAGTTGCTTTGACCCTTATGATTCTTCACTTCACTTTTGTTATAAAAAGGTATTGCTTTTACTTTTCTCTCTAGCGCTCTCCCTTTTTTCTAAATTATTTCGCCCTTTTTATTCTCTCTTGAGTTTTCGGCCGATTTTCGCCGTGATTTCTCCGATCTACTTGATGATCTTCGAGTTTTCCGATCTATCTCCCACAATGTTCTTCGTTCAATTCTTCGAATCCACTTTTAGATCGAGATGAGTTCGAAATCTTCTCCAGAATCTGTTAACGACCGAACTCCCATCTGGGTTACTCTTCTTGAGCTATACGCGAGCTCATCAGAACATGAGGATTCATCTGATGACGGTCTTGACGGCGTGAGGAATGAGCTTGTCAAGCGTAACTCGCGTTTTGCCGGGGATGGTCCCAGTAATCCCCGACCCTCGATTCAAGTTCATGAGCTGGTGGACAGGGATAGTCAGGAGACGGACGCTCAAGTTCATTTCGACCGAGAAATGGCAGTTCGGCTCGAAAACGAGCAAATTATCAAAAAGAATGAGCAGGTTCAACTTAACCAAGAAATGTATGTTCATCTCGCCAATGAGCAGGCCGTTGAAGAGAATGCTCATTCGACTAAAATAGTCATTCTGCTAGCAACTCATAAAACGGTCAAGTTGGTTTGTGTTGGGCTGACACGTTCTACGAGGAAGTCGGTGAAAAATACATTGGAGCGGTGTGGTGGTCCGAACGATCTGACTTTCTTGTTGCCTCATCAAGATCAACGACCTTGGGATTCCCCTGGGGGTTATTTTGTGTTTATGAAGATTATTATTGGAGTTGCGGCATCCGATTTCCACTACCGAAACTCTTGTACAACAAGTGCTGCGATTTCCCTGCTTAAGCCGTCCACGATTATCAATATCGTCGGGATTCTCATTCTTGGGGAAGATTGTGATATCCCGAGCTGTTGCAAGATATTCGAAGAATTGTTTTGCGTCACGTTTCGCGTCAACATCACGGCTCAAAAGCCTTGGTTCTTCTCGGCTAATACAAAGCCGAACTACGACCTTGTCACTGGGAATAAGCCGACTAAAGTTAATGATTGGCATACTCGATACGTCTTCGTCCAGATCGACGATCTTTCGACCTCGGTTCTTGACGGTTATTAGCAAACTAAGTGGAAAACGCCAATTGGTAGATATTGGTATGTTTTTTAAACGTGGTTAGTATTTCCTTATCTAAAGTCTCGCCCTTCCTTTTCAGTTCGTCATAGTCCAAACATCCTCACAACGATTCCGAACTTCACTTCTGAAGGGTTGAGTGAAGCAGGAAAGATCTGTTGTCCGGAAGCATACTGATATGCTCAATTTAATACCCTAAAGTAATAAAGCAGTTGTTATAGTAAAGCTAGGGGTCGAACCACAGAAGACTCACAGAAACACGCAATAGATTATATAGTTAAGAATCAAGCTAAGCCTAATAGATGTAATTAAAAGCAGTGCAGAAAATAAAAGAGTTGTATTCAATCAGGAAAATATAGGCCCAGGGTTTTTCTCAGGAAATCAATGAATGCAGATAAACTAACTAACATGATTCAGATTTAGCGCAGTTCTAGAACTCAAATCACTAAAGTATAATTGACCAACTGTCGTTGCGAGAATTATCTAAATCAAAATCTTAGGAATTCCAAATTTCTTTGCGAATCCTAAAGTCTAAATCAGCTTTAATAACAGGTTTGATATGTTCACAAATCAATTAAACCAAATTTCTTTGCGAGTAATCAATTTGCTCACCTAGGTTCTATCAGGTAATTAATCGCACTGTCGTGCCTAATCAATTATCCTAAGATCTAA
>PKML01043662.1:122005-133580 GCA_002933935.1 Eutrema yunnanense | reverse complement strand
GTCGGTGGAAATGAGGTAAGTGGATAAGTATGGATAATCATATCCATTTTTTAACACTCTTCCTTGATTATCCATCACTATTAACGTATTACGTATTGTCTTGTTAAAAATTTTATTATGGAAAAACTCAATGGGATAAAAACCACGATAAGGGAAAAAGAGTACAGTGACACAATCTCTCCTTGGAATGATGGATATGACATTTTTTTCATAAATTCCGTAGATGACGCACTCTCCCTCGGATAAATGAGTCTTGACCTTTAAATCATTGGAATTATAACACTCTCCTTTAGTCTTTTGGATGTCTATCTTTTTGCGTGGTCTTTGATGTCTCGTTAAAAACCTTATCCTGGAAAAATCTAGTGGGGCAAAAACCATGGCAAGGGAAAAAGAGTACATCCACGCACACCATCATACTTCTCCTCCTGGAAGTGTTTTTCTTTAGATTTCTATCTTTTACGTGTTCCTTGCTGCCTCGTTAAAAACCTTGTTATGGAAAAACTCGGTGGGACAAACCATAGCAAGGGAAAAAGAGTGCAGCCACGCACTTCATTACATTTCACATGGCCATTTGCCATTTCTTCCAGTCAGACCTTTTCTGGCATTTTTACACTGGCTTTGAGTCTTGATCATCATTTTCATGATCAATTTCTTTGGATACAGAGAATGAGAAAATTCCATCATTATCTTCTATTTCATATATATCCCATAATTTTCGTCTTGGGCATAGTTAATGGAAAATCTCATATTTTTTTGTATCATGTTCATCTTTTTATGTTGTTCTCTTTGAACATTTTCATATATGTCTTCTTGACATTTTTCTTTATATGGTTTCTTTTGAAACCTTTTTACAAATGTCTTCGGGACATTTTTCTCTATATGGTCCTTTTGGAACCTTTTCACAAATGTATTTCCAAACTCTTTAATCCCATTGTATTATACTACTCGCGATAACTCTTCAAGAGTTTTGATGATCATCATTCTTTAATTCGATCGAGTAGTGTTCCCGGGAACATAATTATGATATTATTAATCATTCAGAGATTCATTCCTCTAGAGGTTAAATCCATATGGATTAAATCCTTCAAAGATTTTTCACATAGAATCGCAATACAAGACAGTTTGTCCATTCCTCTTTTTGGACAAATACATACTCTTTTGATATTTGGACTTTTGGTCCAAAATGTTATCTTTCTTCAAAAGAGCTTAATATAGACTTGATTGCCTCTTTTTACTTTTTGGCCAAACATTTTTCTTTATACACTCATCCATAGAGGTAGATTCATGATCCTCATTAATTACATCTCGCATGCATTTAGACAAGTATTTTGTCTTTGGTTCCACTTTTTCCGTAATGACATGGTTAATCGAGATCTCTTTATCATTATCATCGATTTCATTCAGGTACCTGATTATATTATTAACCATATCAACGATCTTTTCAAGAGATTAATCCTCTTTCCAACAACCATGAGGATTTTATCTTTGGAACCAAAGTAGTCTATCACGTTTCTTACGTGCTATAGACTCATATAGACCGTCCTTCAGAGACATCTATTTTTCAACGGAGCTCAGTTGGGATATGAGATTTTCTTTTTTCACTCATTATGAACTTCAGGTTCTTATTCATTAGGATCCATAATAATAATTCATTTCATGAAATCTCATCCATCAACTGTTTACTGCATCCAAAACTTCATGTTCTATGCTATAACATGGAGATCATATATCACCATAATTGGTTTTGAAATCCCTTAGATTTGCTTTACTTTAAGTTCATTTTGAATGTGAACATAATCTTATGTATGTTCTACTTTATCTTAATCGAAACACAATAAGTGATAAACTTTGGGATGCATCACCAAAATTATCAACTTACTTGTCGATTTGGGATTCTTTAATTCTCCCCCTCGAGATGATGATATTTTTCACGTCCATCCATCTCGAATTGAATCACACTCAATGACCAACAACATATCCTTTTAACCCATTTGGGTCAGGTATTATGCATCAAATCTTTTTGATATATGACTCTTAATACCCTCTTTTTTAAGATGATGATTTTCTTTTCCATTCATCTTTGATCGATTTTCAGTTTATATCGGTTATACTCGGGGTATGATTCAGGAGATTGATTAAAGAAACCATACTATTATATCCAATGAGCTTCAACCAAAAAAATTGGTGATTCATCCATGAATACTTTTCACGATGACTTCATTTTTAATGTTTTCTTGATGACTAGTTGAAAAAACTTCTAGTTTTTCAACATGTATTCTCAATGATCTTATATATCATTGGAAGTACCGGGATGACTTTAACCGGTTTATTTAATTAGTAAACTTCAGGTTTACTATTATATATACATTTGCCATCTTTTGCTTTGTATCATTATCACATGCATGTCTCCATCGTGTGCTCTTCTTGAGCATTTTTCTCTTTAAGAACATTTAGCTTTTCAGAAGCATTTAGCTTTTCAGAAGCATTTAGCTTTTCAGAAGCATCTAGCTATTCAGAAGCTTTTAGCTTTTCCGGAGCTTCTAACCTTTTCTTTTTATGGTTCTCCGGGAACCTTTTCATTTGGTTCTCGCAATTTATTTTTCTTTCGGGGATTTTTGTTTTTAAAACCAATTGGCTTCCCCTTTTTCAACTGAACTCTCGGTTCATTTGCTCTATTACCATCAATTTGTTCTTCAAGAACATTAATTTTTGATAAAGCATTTACAGCGTGGATATATGATTTTGTCACCCTTTTTGTATCAGTGAACGCATCTGGTAATTGATTTGTCATAATATTTTCTAAATTTTCAGTTCGCGTTGATTTGTAAGGGGATCTAGGTGCAACAAAGACGGTGTGCACCATGTAACATCTTTTGGAATTTCTTTAATTCCTCCCCCTAACGCTGGAAATTTATCTTCGTTAAAATGGCAATCGGCAAAACGAGCCATAAGCATATCACCAGTTTGCAGTTCAAGATATCGAATTATACTTGGTGATGTATAACCAACGTATATACCCAATCTCCTCTGTGGCCCCATTTTTGTTCTTTGCGGTGGGGCAATAGGAACATAAACCACACAACCAAAAAACGGAGATGAGATACTTTTGGCTCCTGGCCAGATGTTAATTGTAAAGGGGAATGTTTATTATATGCGCTTGGTCTTATCTAGACCAATGACGCAGCATGCAAGATAGCATGACCCCATATAGAAATTTGGGAACTTTGTTCTCAATATCAATGGTCTAGCAATGAGTTGCAGACGCTTAATCAAAGATTCAGCCATGCCATTTTGTGTATGTACATGGGGGACCGAATGCTCAACATCGATTCCCATCGACATACAATAGCTATTAAAAGCTTGTGAAGTGAATTCACCATCGTTATCAAGCCTAACTTTCTTTATGACGTATTCAGGGAATTGCGCTTTTAACCTGATTATTTGGGCAATGAATTTTGCGAAAGCCGTATTTCGTGTTGTCAATAGACACACATTTGAGCATCTACTGGATGCGTCAATCAATATCATAAAATATCGAAATGTCTCGCATGGTGGGTGGATAGGCCCACATATATCACTATGTATTCTTTCCAAGAATACTAGAGATTCATTCCCGATTTTGGCTGGTGATGGTCGAATTATGAGTTTTCCTTGAGAACGAGCATTACATGAAAATTCACTCGATTGGAAAATCTTCTGGTTTTTCAAAGGATGGCCATTAGAAATTTCTATAATTTTTCGCATCATGACTGAACTAGGGTGGCCAAGTCTTTCATGCCACACTTTAAATGTACTAGTAAACTCTGGGTTTACTGTAACATATGATTCAACTATATGAATCTTTGTGGAATATAATCCGGAGGGTAATGCTGATAGTTTCTCTAATATAACTTTCCTTTCAGGAATTAGTGATGTGATGCAAAGATATTCAATGCCATTCTTATTCATAGTCTCAATATGATATCCATTTCTGCGGATATCTCTGAAACTTGTTAGGTTTCGAAGAGATTCATGGGAATATAGTGCATCTTGCACTTCAAACTTTGTTCCCATTGGCATTGAAAAACAAGCTCTTCTATAGCCCATAATAATATTTGTATTCCCATATATATTATTCATGATTCCAGCGGAATTTTTTTAATTTAGAGCGGAGAAATACTTTTTATCTTTAAGTATTATGTGCGTTGTAGCACTGTCTGCCAGACATAAATCTCCATCCCGGATCTCAGATAAAATATGTGACGGCTTAAAAAAAATATAACCGTATAGGAATATAAAATACTAACACATATAAAATATGTGACGCCTTAGCCGTGCAATATAATATTGGCAATAAATAAAGTGCGATAAATAATTATTTCGAAATAATAAATTAATAATGGGCGGCCGAGCCGCGCTCCGATAATAATTACTGTAAAATTTTCGTCTTCTGGACGAAATTGAGAATGTCTTCAGGACATTCATTTTATGGAGGCAGAGCCTGCCATATGATCTGAGGAGACATAGTCTACCATATGATTATGATCGTGAAGGCAGAGCCTATCATAACGATCGGTTCGGGGAAGGCAGCGCCTATCATCCCGAAATAATATATAAACGTAAATAGCGGTTCGGGGAAGGCAACGCCTATCATCCCGAAATAATATATAAACGTAAATATATTGAACATAAATTAGATCTAACCTTTTTCGGTATATGAACAGATCGGAAGACGATCGTGTTTTTCGGTATATGAACGAATCGAGACGATCGTGCTGATAACGTGTTATAAATAATNTATTTCAAAGAACTATATTCATATAAGTTTATTATTTTCTGGTTTTATTTAGAATATGAATAATACCTTTTCAATTTTCTTTCATAATTTTAAAACCAAATTTATAATTAATAATATGTATTTAGTATGTGTATTAAATTTTTAGGATGCTGAGGTGGCAGCATGAGAAAAGAGAAAAGCTTTCTTTATATATATAGATATATATATTATGTGTAGAAGAGAGCGAG
This sequence comes from Eutrema yunnanense, assembly GCA_002933935.1. Classification (NCBI taxonomy): domain Eukaryota; kingdom Viridiplantae; phylum Streptophyta; class Magnoliopsida; order Brassicales; family Brassicaceae; genus Eutrema; species Eutrema yunnanense. The sequence continues at coordinate 128,576 of PKML01043662.1, read as the reverse complement.
GGAGAGGAAGAGACATTCATCTCTTATTACTTATGTAGTCTCAACTGCACGTACTTCACAACATATTTATAGTACAAGTAAGTCGGTGGAAATGAGGTAAGTGGATAAGTATGGATAATCATATCTATTTCTTAACATAAACTTAATTAATTATTATTATAGATTGTTTGAATATTTAAATATATTATCCCAATATGTTAATTAGAATATTATTTTTGATGGATTTTGGTTAATTCGTCTTAGTTGCACAAAATTCGAGTTTGGTTTGGGTAATTTGGTACATAAATTTCTATACTGTTCGGGTTATAATAAAATTCGTATTGCAGAAATGTTATGGGCGAAAAGAGAAAGAATATTATTATATTTTACTTACCAATGCCAATGGAGGATGCCAAGACAGGATTTCCTGGGAGCTCCTTGTATACATAATAGAACAATGCAGCTGATCCTCCTCCTGCGACTGCTGATATTTTGCTTCCGCGTTTCAGGTAACCTATCAACCCACCAACTGTCACAAAAATTGTCAAGGGTCACAACATAACACGATAGATGAAAATGACGATTGGAAACCAAATGCACCAAAGCGGTAAACGATGGAAGAGACATATTATATGCCCTAACTGAAACAATATGACCGAGCCAGTCACCGCACAAACTCCACCGATGCCAAACCTCACGACTAGATTCACTATTTACAACAATCCATACACTGACATTTTCAATACAATTCAAACATTCTTAATGCTGAACAAATCAAGACAATAGGACAATTTTCTATCATGATAATAACAACTAACACACTTGATATTCCGACAATGGATGGTATTACCATGAACCAAGGTTTAGTGTTATTGTTGGGTAACTATTGTCTCCCTAAATATATTTTCTAGTTTCTATTCTGTTAATAAAGTTAGCTCTAGTTCATACACATTGTTGTCCAACCTCATAGACTTGTCACTCTATCAGTTGGTCCGACCCGAACGCATATCTCAAAGATGACACAAGACTTTTAAAGATCAGGTTCATATAAATCCTAGTGGTTGTGGAAGAGACTTTAGAGAAGGTTACAGATTTGATGATCCAGAGCAGGACAGGAAGAAGCCTCCTTAGAAAATTGAAACTCCAGAGAAGAATCAGCAAAAACTAGAAGCAGACATGACCCAACCCCCTTGTCTCACTGTCCTATATGAACAACAACTCAACCGAAATAAGACATTGATGATCCCATCGATATCATTGTCCAAGACAAGCAATGTTTAGCAATCCAACAAACTAAGGATCAAGTCAAGCAAAACTAGATTTGTTTAAGGAATACGGATTAAGGACGAAGTCCAGTTGAAGTTGATGGAGACTTGGTCAAAAGACTCAAAACACACACTGAGCATCGAGATAAGCTCTACCACAAATTTCCAGCAAGAGAAGGGTCCCTTCTCCGGGTCCAAGGGGAAAGTCTTAGCCTTGCGGATAAGGCTTTTTCTCAGATGGAAATGATAGATATATGAGTATCTCGTGAAACTATGGATATCAAATAATTATTCAGACTTTGCACAGTGGTTGTCTTTAAATAAGTTATCTCAGGGCAAGAGCTGTGCAAATAAGAAATTGGGGTTTCCTGGTGATGGTCTAGGCTCTTTGGTTAATCTTCCTGCAGATGTATTCTCATTCCTATCTCTTAACAAAGTCAGCTCTATTTCCGATAGTTTAATATCACAAAAGAAAGAAAATTATGAAGAAAACACACATACAAATTATGTTTATGTATCAAAGAAATATCACAAACTGTTTGCAGCTATATTCATAATCTAAGACTAACTACGTATGCTCTCAAAAACATTATCCAAAATAGGTGACAGATGCTTAAGCGGCCACACGCAAATTTAAGCTCAAAGCATGATTGAAGCATATAACATAACACACACACATATATATGCTTCAACCATAGAGTATACATAGTAATCAAAACGAATCAATCTTCTGTGAATTCACTCTATATAAACAAACTCAAAGTTGTAAACAAAGACTATTTAAAACGGTAGATCTAAATATCAAAATTTAAATTGTCTATTTGCCGCACATTACGAAAAGCCAAAACCTAATTCGTATGCTGTGTTCCGAAAATAACTGGATCAAGTTACAGAAATGATTTGAAAATCAAAGAAGGAACCAATCTCAGATTAATACCTCCGAGGAGAGAGGCATAAACTAGAGTGAACTTCTGCGACATCGATGAATCCATCTTCTTCTCCTTCTGCTTCTTCTTCTGTCACCTACGATGATCTCTGCTTTTTCTTGGAAGTTAGTCAAAGTCAAACGAAGCGGTCTCTACCATATTAGTCAAGAACGGCGTCACTGACGCCGCGTCAGGATCTAACATTCTAACGATATTACGATGACCCTTAGTTTTGAAATTGGGCCTGACTTATTGACGGATTTGACATTTACTTTTTTTGTTCTTTTTTGAAACGTTTAGTTTGCTTTTTTTTAAAAAAGAAAATTACCTTAAGCACTTTCTGATTTATGTATAACAGGATAAGCCACATTTAACTCTTAATGCACTTTGGGTGATGAAATTGACATTTTTACCCTTCTGTAACTTTATCTCTTTCACTTTTACCCTAAAAAAGCGACTTTCTTACTCGGCCATTCTTACTTTCACGGCGACAGTAAAACCTATAACTAATTCCTCTCAAGCTAATCGGCTCTATTGTACATTTACTCGTTTCTGTTTCTACGGCGAGTCTCCGACGAGTACCGTTGTTACTGCCTCTATGTTTAATGAGAATCTCCGGCGATTAAACTTGTAATCGGCGGAGATAGTTCGTTCCCCTTCGTCTTCTCACCGTCTCACCGCCCCGACAACCCCTACATGGGTGGTAAATTCCCATTTCTCTCTCCCCATATGAGTTCTGTTATAGATTGAGTTCAATATTGGGTTTTCTGTGTCGGGAATACTGATTCTGCTATTCACATCATTTTTTCGCTTCTGAACCAACTTCCTTTTTAATCCGCGTCATTCGAATTCAACAGACTTATTTCTCTGTTTAATCAGCCTCCGAATCTTCATCGGAATGTGATGCAAGACTACCGGGATGTTTGTTTGCGACAGATAGATACCCAGTAAACCGTATCAATGTTTATTCCAGGCCAGACACGCTTACGTTCCTACATGATCTCTTGAAAGATTCGCCAGAGTTTAAGGCTATTAGGCTATCTTGTTTTGGGCCGTTATTCGACCTTCCTGCTTTAAGATGCCCCATTTCATGCAAGCTCATCCACGGCCTTCTGACTAGACATGTTGTTAGTAAAAGAAAATATGATATGTGGATTGTTTTTGGTGGGCACCCTTTCCACTTTGGTTTGAAGGAGTTTGGCTCTGTCAAGGGATTGCCCTGTGGTGAGTTCCCAGAGGAGTACGACCCAGAATTCGAGGCACCAAACGCGATGGTGCCTGATCCGTATTGGAAAAAGCTCATAGGAAGTGATCCCAAAACTACCCTAGCTGACATTGCCCATTTGCTCAAAACTGAGCCAGACATGCGAAGGGAGAGGAGACTCCGTCTAGCGCTGCTTCTAACAGTTGACGGTGTTCTTGTTGCAAACTCTCAAGTGCACAAACCCACTCCCAAATATGTGCGGATGTTGGAAGACCTTCCTGGATTCCTAAGGTTTCCGTGGGGTCGAGAATCCTTTCTCAGAACCATAGCTGGTATGCGTCCCGGAAGCAAATCCCCTGGGAAATTAGAAGACCCTGTAGTAGCTTACAGGCAGCAAATGCATCAAACCACATTTTGCTTGGTTGGTTTCCCACTCGCCTTACAACTTGTAGCATTCCAAGCAATCCCCTTGCTGTTGTCTAATGATGGAGAACATCCCACCCTTCTAGAGTGGAGTGAAGTCAAACTCCGCAAAAGCAATGCACTCTCTCACACTGATGTCCTTGATGTTGAGTTTGATAACAATGTTAGTCTATTTGATAACCCATGCTTCCTGGTTATTCTTTTTGCTAAAGTTCTTACTTGCTTCCTGTTTTTTTCGCAGCTGCTCGTTCAGCCCCTAATACCTCTCATAGAACCCGAAGTTGAGGATTATGGAGAATGGGATGACGAAATCCTAGACAGGAAAGTGGCTTACCTGGAACGTCTGGTAAATGCAGGCCATGTATTCAAAAAGGCTGTTTGGCCGGGAGGAGATGCAACAGAGCCATTGCTAGTTCACCAACCTTCTCAAGTCCGTAAATCTATCCACAAAAGACACATTGTGGACAGACGGACTAAGCTACTCCCTCGGAAAGCCTCAACGAAGAAGTCATCCCGTCGTAAACAGAAACGTATTTATGACTTCATGAACCTCGTACCTGAAAATGCTGAAAACCGATGGTTGATGTCTCAGGTTCAACAACTCTCTGCACGTGTAACAAGACTTGAAGCAAAGCTTAAAGCCAGGAAGTCGATACGAATAGGCAAATTATCCAGCCAGCGTCTCAGTTTTGCCCGGAAGAAAAACAAGGCCTCCAAGACATCAACCACTGCCTCAAGTCCAGTTACACGCTCCCCAACAGCATTGAAGCCATTACCCACAGGCTCACCTTCTACCCAACCCATCATTCGTCTCATAGAAGATAATGCTACCCCGACGACTAGTGTTGACACACTCACTAAAGAGACACCAATCTATGAGGTACGAAAAATCTGGTTGTTATGACCTTACATTTACCAGACGTTGGACCAGATTTTAGTCAATAGAATTAATTATATATATATATATCAACAGGGGGACCTTGGTGGTCAACAAGAAGTGGATGGAGGGGATCATGTGCGTTTCAATTCCCCTTATTTAATTGTTTAATTACTTGGGTTTTAGTTTTCTCTGCCTCACCAATTTTGTTGCCTTTTTCTGCATCACAATCCCCATTTATGAACCAATATGGATCACTGTTAAATAGTGAGAACGATAGAGTTTTACAATCCACCGAAGATGACGATCCAGAAATCTCCCATGGTAAATTCCTCTCATATTCCAGTTTTTCTAAACGTCCACGTAGGTTGTTTTCATTCACGCCAATTGTTTTTTTTTCCGCGGAAGGAGTTGTATCCACTGTCCTGCCAAAGTTTCCCCGCATTGATGGCATACCAAATGCAGGAGCTCCAACATGGCAGCCAGAACAGTACGACTTGGCGGATGGAATTATCACCAACACCCTCGCTCACCTTAAGGCTGACGAAGAACAGGTTCAGCTGAATCAGCAAAAACAACAGGTTGTTCTTTACCCCAATTTATGTACTCGTTGATCTTTAATCCAATTGTTGCCTAATTTGGAATACCCATAGGTGTTTATTAAGTACCCTTATTAAGCATGTGTGAATTGTTCAGGATAAACCAACTGCCATGGACACGATCGATGGAGGCTGTTTATAGGATTTCTTCAAGGTCACTACTGATTTCAAATTACATCAAATAATTTATTCCTCTTTCAGGCTATCCCCCTCAACCAGTATGCTATACAATACATGGCAGGAAGAAGGAGAATACACTGCCATGGACCCAAGTGATGGACCTAACCAAATTGTGGAGAAAACTGCGAGTAATGAGGTAATATTCCAACATCAAATCTTGCTCTACGAATTTCTTAATCAATCCCCTGCTAAAGCATATGCCCAAACAGTCTTTCTCTTCATGGCTTCTCCTAACCAAATGAACATCCCACACAGTCTGGTCATGGACAGCCCAGAGATGGACAGCCAGACGATGGACATAACGCAGATGGACAGGACGCATCTGGTCAGGGCGCAGCTGGTCAATCACCAGATGGTCAGGGGATTGGTCAATCATCCCTTGGGCAGCTATCACATGGTCAGTCATTCCATGGACCGCACATGGATAAACCAACTGACATGGACACGATCGATGGAGGTTGTTTAGAGGATTTCCCCAAGATAACTACTGATTTCAAACTACATCAACTAATTTATTCCTCTTTCAGGCTACCCCCCTCAACCAGTATGCTATACAATACATGGCATGAAGAAGGAGAATACACTGCCATGGACACAAGTGATGGGCCTCACCAAATTCTGGAAAAAACTGCGAGTGATGAGGTAATATATATTCCAACAGCAAATCTTGCTCTACGAATTTTTTAATCAATCCCCTGCTAAAGCATATACCCAAACGGTATTTCTCTTCATGGCTTCTCCTAACCAAATGAACATCCCACACAGCCTGGTCATGGACAACCCACAGATGGACAGTCCAAAGATGGACAGCCAGACGATGGACAGAGCGCAGATGGACATGATGATATACTCTCATATTACATATTTTAGCATGTATTTCATGCATGGTTTTGTATAGTTCTCATGCATAATCATGGTCTTATCATGCAATTAGGTTCCAAATTAGATATTAGGAGTTGCTTTAGGTCCTAGTGGGTCTTTAGGCATTTTTGGAGTCATTAATAGGTGCTTTTGGAGGAGGTTCGAGATCCGAAGAGAGGAGACAGGGACCATACAGAGCATCGATCGATACCAGGTGTGACACTAGGTATCGATCGATACCACCACCGATGCCACTG
>PKML01043662.1:96971-114840 GCA_002933935.1 Eutrema yunnanense | reverse complement strand
ATACGCAAAACGTACTTTCACTTGTTCAAAGCCCGGAAACTCAATCAGCAGTTGACGAGGACCAACCACAAGAGGAGGCAATTATATTTTTACCCGCAATTATTTTTTTCTAATCTGTTTATCATTCTAAAACACAGCCCTCTCTAAACCATCTCTTGGTTGTCAGCGATTCATCCCCTCCACCTGAAAGGCAGCAGCACTGCCCATCAATCAAAGAAAAACAACTTGCGGAATATTTCCGGATAAATCAAAACAGCTGTTGGGAAAACCTCCTGCCGTATACTGCTCCTGATGGATATCAGTTGTTCCATGAAACACTATCTGCATGCTTAAAAGTGTAGGTCCTTTAATTTTATTCATTTTTTTTCCATTAAACACTTCTACCATTTACTAATATCATGATTTATTTGTGCTCAGTAAACACTTGACCGCTTGTCACTACGAATTTGACAATGAGTTCCTCTTAACTCTCGCCAAACCCCAAGAATGGATCTCAACTTTGGTATATCATTCATACCCTTGCTTGTATACATTTACACCCTTGCAAATAAATTTCCGGTTTTTTTGGAGATTTTTATGTGTGTTGCTATTTGCTGTCTTCCTCTAAAACAAACGCAGCACATGGAGGTTCTTATGTCATTGCTTGGAAATCGGCACACGAGAATACTGGGAATCAAACGTTCCTCTTTTGCTTCCCCATGGCTAATCAACCACCTACAAGGGAAATACCGCTCTTTGAAGGCTGCTAAAGACAAGAATAGGCACCGATGGGATGAGAAGCTTTCAAAATTTGTCAACGCCCTAGGGCAGAAGTGGCTTACGGATATTGACACCATATATGCTCCGATGATTTGGGATGATGCACATTGGGTTGGACTGGCAATAAATCTGCCTAGCTGGTTTGTAGAGGTATTGGATCACTTCCCTTCCCTATACTCCGAGAGAAAATTTGCCAAAGCTATGGAGCATGTTCTTGGTTTTCTCCCACACATTGTCCAAAAGCTGTGTCCAACCAAAGCCACAAAGGAATATAGTCTCAAACCCTTCACTTGTGGACGCGTTCTAGGCCTCTACGAAAATATTAGAGCTGGTGATTGCGGTCCGGTGATACTTAAGTTCCTTGAGTTGCATGCCCACGGGGACCCTCATCCGGGTATGGCGTGAATAACTGATGATATAGTGGAAGCATTCAGAAAGCAGTATGCCATGGGGATTTACCAGGAATTAGTTGTTCCGCTTTACGTTCCTCTAGTCTCTACTTAAGCCCTCTCATTCAGATCTATCTTTTTTTTTTTTTATCTTGTTTGTATATTGGCGGCTGCGTTTTTGTACTATCTACGGTCATGTTGTTCTTTTGCTACCTAATTATCCACCATCTTTTGTCCAACTTTATAAGCATCTATAATCTTTGATGGCCAGTACTCGTCTACGATTTGTTAGCAAATTTCTTTTTATTCCTTCAAGCAACGCCTTGTTAAGAGTTTCCACCATCTTTTGTCCAACTTTTTAAGCATCTATAATCTTCGATGGTCAGTACTCGTCTACGATTTGTTAGCAAATTTATTTTCATTAGCGACTTTAGAACTTATAGATGTTTCTGTTTCTTTGGTCACTTTCGGTCATTGATGGTTGTACATGGATGGTTGGGTAGGGCACATAATACCCAGTATCGATTGATAGGTGGGTACTATCCCTTTTTTTAACACTATTGTTGTTAAATATTTATCGTTAATTATGGGGAGACAGTGTGTTTACAGATGTTGTAGTGAAACATTAGTAGATATAATTATGTGGCTAGTAAAGCGTGTTTGAGGGGACGCCAATGTTTTGATAGCTGTGTGTGGATAGTTGAACGTGTATAGTAGTCCATTCATGGTTGTACGTGGATGGTTGTGTAGGGCACACAATCCCCAGTATCGATTGATAGGTGGGTACTATCACTTTCTTTAACGTGAACACCGAATGCCAATCTGAAGAATCCAGAGGAATGACAGTATTGCTGTTAAAAATTTATCGCTAATTATGGGGAGACGGTGTGTTTAGAGATGTTGTAGTGAAACATTAGTAGATATAATTATGTGGCTAGTAAAGCGTGGTTACTTATGTGATGTTAGGCCGTAATAGGCAGGTGTTTAAGGGGACGCCAAGGTTTGGATTTGTACATGTGGATGTGTAATTGCATAGTGTAATAAACTCGATTTTGTGTACTCCAAATAAGAGTCCATTAAAATCGAATATTGTGATAAGTATTATAATAACTGTAATAAGAGCTCATTTAATAATAACTGTCGTTCAATCTTTCGGCGTTGCTTGCTCAATGGTCACGTCGAATAGTGTATTTTATTGATTTTTCCTTCTCTTTTTTTACGATGTCTTGTTAAATTAAAACTCCACTTTATGGGTTGTTCAATGGTCACGTCAAAACCAGAAGTCATCTTCTCCAATGGACACCTGTGTTCGTGTAAACCAGATATTCTTCACAACTTTCCTTCCCCTATAAGTTTTTGGAGCTTTTCCTTAGCTTTTCCCCATGTTCCCTCGGCCAAAAAACTCCCAAAAAAAATTATATGGAGAATCAATTCACCCTTCATACGTTACCTAGTGATCTATTAAACGAAATTCTAATCCGGATCGGGAGTTCTTCGATAATTCATTTGTCTTCATGCAAGATTGCTCTAAGAGATTTTAATGAACTATCTCAACAGGTCCACTTCCTGCAAAATGTCGACCTTTTTTTAATGCAATGCCCTAATCGGTTGCCAGGACCAGAGATCACAACTTTTCGTCTCTCTTGCCTCCAACGTGGTAACCCATCATAACTTCTATTGAAGGGAGTTTCTCATTTCTTCCGCCTTCATATATTAGATGAATGTCTTGCTATGCTCGGTGAAGGCGCTAATCGAGGGGGCATGATGGCCAAGTATTGTTTCCACATGCTTCGTTTAGTAATGGACACCAACCCTATGGGCTTCTCCAATTTCGCTCTCATCCCCCGTGAAGATGCTGTGAAACTGAGAACGGCCATAGCAGACTCCAATAGACGAGCCTGGGCATATCCCCTACCGGTAGATTTTGTGCAACGAAAACAAGATTTGAAAAATACTATAGCCGACTCGAAATGTGGATGTTTAAGAAACAATTGGGGATGGCATGTCGATGAGAAGGTTTGCAACTCTTGCTTTTGGAAACAAGAGGCTTCTCTTTACTGCGAAACCATGCCGGATCATGTTTTCGAATGGCCTTATTAGTGTAACTCTGTATTCATTTTCTCTTGGCTCTAACAAACTTTTTTTGTACCGTCTGTTTTTGGTAGGCTTTATGTATCTGTTGCCTTTCTTATTAATTCACAGATTGGTATTGTTATTATGTTTTCGAATGGACTTTGACGAGGGTGATATTGTGTACTTACCATTGATTCTACAACTTCTACACCCTGAATTTTATTATAGCTAATACACAACTACGTTCATATTACACACTTGTCCACTAATGCACAAAAAATGCATCCATTTCCTTCTTCTAATATCAGCTTAATGGACAGAGCTTTGCAGAAAATGGTCGCATTGATTAACACCGCTGTCCATTGGACATAGTTCTTATAATGGACATAGTTCATCTTAATAGACAGAGTTCTCGTAATATCCATGTCTCCGCAAAGCCATACTGTTTCCAGACCAATAGCATAGTGTCTCCGAACAGACTGGGGACAGTAGCTTTTGGATAGTAATATGTGGGTACAAACTAGGGGATAATAACTTTTGGATAGTAATATGTGGGTACAAACTCGACCACAGTCGATGGGCGTGCCATGGTGGATGCCCTTTCGTGGATACCATATGTTGAATGCGTCAAAGTCGCTAACATGACGTGGTGGGAAATGATTTTGTCGATTCAAGTTTGTTGCTAACATGACGTGGTTAGACATTGTGGATACATGGAATGCATGATTTCAACTAATAAAGTTCGCATACACCCATTTGATTACACATAAACAGTTAAAGAGCTAACTATGCCCATATAAAACAGTAGCAAGCAATCAGAACTACTACCCAAATCAGCATGATCTTCAAGAACCGTAGATCTCCTTCCATTTCAGAAACATCCTTCTCATATCCTAATACATTGCTTTTCAGTTCTTCGAACTTCTTCTCATATCCACGAATATTATATTTCATGAGCTCAATCTCCTTGTTAGATGAAAGTAGAGCATCTTTCATGTCATCTATCTCCTCAATCATCGACTCATCGGTCCATTTGAACAAATGGTTTTTGTCCTTAAAAAAAAAACCATTTGCGACTTTTAAAACAATGATCTGATTACATAGTTCTTAACACTATCATTTCAACAACATTTCCTAATGCTTACCGTTTCAGATCCATTCCGACAACAATGAAACAACCTTCCAGGTTTTTTAGTTGTGGTTGAAGTCCTTATCACAGAAGATTCGCCACACCGACATGCAATTGCAAATCCTCTTTCTCCTACGCGAACACCCCGCCTTATACTAACACTCAACCCTGCAGATTTCCCATCGATGGACATCATTTTTACCAATTTTCGAGTTTTGAATATAAGTCATAAATAATGTAACTATAAACGTACATGAATTCGCGGAAGAAGCTTTCTGATTCGATGATGTACTCATTCTCCTCTCTCTTCGCCGGCGAAAAAAACCATACCGCTGTGAGTTGTTCGCCCCCAATTTTCAGATGGAGGTCGACGAAGATGGTGATGTCGTAACTTTTTTTTTTATTAAAGCCCAACTATTTTATTTTAATGCCCAATACATTTATAATTAGAAAACGACATCGTAATTGGTTAGAGATTTAAAATTCCGGTCATGGAAGAGGACCTATTTTTGTTGGCGTTGTAGACCGCAGTCGGATGTCCCTTCGTGGATACGAAATGTTGGATGCATAAAGGTGGATGCACTTCTTGTGATGGTTTATGTGGGAAATAAGAGAATTTCAAATCTTCTAGAGTTTAAAGAATGTGGGAAATACAAAATGTTTGTCTGTCTTTGAACTTTTTCGTTTATATTTACCAACTGTTCATAAATTTTAATTTTCTCTACAAATTAAATTATATCTAAATAGATTCTTCATCTTTTCTTTTAACTTGTGGGTCATAAGGCTTTTTCGTCTTTTGGACATCACTTTTAAGGTTAAAACCCAGCCCGCGTTTTCCGTATAAATTGGATATACCAAATTTCTACAGGCAACCAAGCGTAATCTCCGCTGCAGTAGTCATGCCAGAGCTTCTCGCCGATCGATCATCAGATAATGACAGCCTTGACTCGATGGAGCTTTTCGCCGCCCGAGGCATCCCGGCCCTCTGTTATTGTGGCGAAGATGCGGTGGTCATTTCTCAACTAGTTGGTAACCCTTGTATAAAATACTTCGGCTGCCCCAGGAGAGAGGTAACTTCAAATTCCTAATTGTTATACCTATTATTTGTGTAAATCAGTCTCCAATGGATAATTAAATTATGTCTACTGAAGTTCGGTTCCTGCGACATGAAGAAATGCTTGGATGAGGCACTTATTGAGGAGATAACTGACCTCACCAAAGAATTGGATGACCTCAAGGATCATCTACAAGATACTCGTGCTCAGCTTCAAATGATGTTGGGATTACTAGCTCAAGGTGGTCAAGACTACAATGAACTAAATAGTAAGGTTATGGAGCTCCAATATTTGTCGGGGGTTGTTGTGCAGGGTTCTCAGTTTGGTCGTTTCAGCAGGGGTCCATATGAGAAGGAGATGATTGTGGTGTTTCTCGCCGGTGCTTCCCTAGCTTTTCTTATGATTATTGCCCTTATTATCCCCGCTAAATAGTTTCTCTTCCTTATAATCAGGCATTAACTATGTATCAACAATCTCCTTTGCTAACTTTTGGGTTGTTAACTACGTCAACAAACCAATTTTTGTATAATAGGTTCTTTTTCAACTTATTCTTCTGATATGGATACATCTTCGTGGACACAATATATGTACTCTTTGGGGTGGAATAGTTACCCAAACTGGAGAATAAGTTATGGACTACCAATTACACCAGTCGTTAGCAAACATATGAATTGCCAATCCCCTAGTTGACAAATTAAAAAGTCCACTTACAATACAATTTTATTCGATCCTGGTTAGTGGATACGTGGACAAAGTCTATTGGATACTGCCTGGTGGATAGTGCCTATTGGTTATCGGCTACTATCCAAGTTTGTCAACTTTATAGTCCCAGATTATTAACTTCGGCAAACAATCACAAGCCATTTACGATACAGTTTTAATCCGATCCTGGTTAGTGGATACGGAATTATGGATACGAGATTTGTTCCTGGTTCATATCTACGGGGTCTAAATATGTGGACACAAACTATTGGATACTGCATAGTGGATAGTGCCTATTGGTTACCGACTACTACATACATATTAGTGGATGCTTATTTTGGAACATCCAAGTTTGTCAACATCTGCTCACGTATTATTAACATCTGCAAACAATAACAAGCAATTTCTCCTAAGCACATACACAACATTGACAAAATCTCATAAAATTTCATGCCGACAAATACAAATTACTAAATCTCCATTTCCAAGTTTCCCAAAATACTACCTCCGCTGCAAAGTTTTGCCCAGAAATTCCTACATCCATTTCCAAAATACTATTTTGTCTTAAGAGTTTGCAAAACAACATCTCTCACTTCCAAAAAATAGTCCCACTTCCAACCAGCTTAGTCTTAAGAGTTTGCCAACAAAAGTAATACCCCGACACCTGGTGCCCTTGTTCAGCACTAGCCTCGGATTGGATTGCTGCACTTGGTTATGTTGTGTCATGATATCCCACACCTGGTGCACTTGTTCGGCACTGTCTTCTTCACCCGTGTAACCTACCAAAAATAATACATACACTTAATTTTACGGCACTGCACATCAAAGTACAACACTAAAGGCAATTCCTTACTGGAAATTCGCCGTCGATGCATAACGTAATTCCTTTGGCCTGCCAGATGGCCTTCTTGTTTTTGGAGGAAACAAATGAATATTGCTCACCTCTGGAGGAATGTCTACATCTCTCGGGTCCCCTTCTGAGCAAATTACCTCTTGATAAGTTTCTGCCCAAGTTCCAGTTTTGTAACACTCACCCACCAAACTACCATAAAGAAGGCCCACCGAGTCAGCAGCCAATAACGCATGCCCATAGGGAAACTGTAACATCTGATACACCATACAAGAACACTTACGGTCATTTAATATTACATGGTGCTTTTTACCAAAACGCCCAAGAATCTCGACACTCCAGCTAGAGACACTATTAATCTTGCTCCCTGTAGTCGTTTTCATATTAGTTGTCATCTGTTTATCAACCTCTGGAGTCACACTCCCTCTATGTTTTGCTGATTTCTTCCGCCTAGCAGCAAACCATCTTGTCATCATTCTCTGAATAAAAGTCAATAGCTCAATGATGGGAGAATTCCTTCCTTCCACCAACGCCTTGTTAAGAGTTTCCGCAATGTTACTCGTCATCATATTATAACGATCACCTGGGAAATATGCTCGTGTCCAACTAGCTATACCTACTTTCTCTAGGTAATGTGCACAGTCCCCATTCATTGCTTTCACCTTCCCGTATGCCTCCCTGAATTCTCCAATACTAAAAGCAAATGCAGCCCTTACAACCAACTTTGCCAGCCCCTTGTTTTTATACCTAGATGTTACATTCCTTTGAAGATGAACAATACAAGCTGCATGATGTGCTTTTGGATAAACAGTTTTCTTGGTTGTCTTAATGGACTGATGCCAATCAGAGATGATGGTAGTCTATTGCTATCTGCAAGCAAACGCTCCAACACCTGCAGGAACCATATCCACGCATCATCATTCTCACTGTCAACAACTGTAAAAGCTAGCGGAAATACTTGGAAATAAGCGTCTTGGCCACTCGCAGTTAGCAAAACACCCTTGTATTTACCTCCCAAATGTATCCCATCTAACACTACTACGTGCCTAACCCTCCTAAAGCCAACCAGTGAAGCACCAAATGAGAGGAACACATACTTGAATCTAACCAATCCATCCTCATCAACTTCTGTTTTCAACTCAGTGATAGTCCCTGGATTTGCAAGCTTGATCATATGGAGATATTCAGGCAGTTTCTGAAATGATTCATCTTCAGATCCTCTCACTCCCAATATAGCACTTTCCTTCGCCCTATAACACTTCATATAGGAAGCGTTCACACGCAGATCTTCAAGTACAAGTCGCTGCAATTCCCTAGCCTTTGGACCTTTCACAGGATCCCCATACTTCGCCCGATAGACAGCAGTTATGACACGGGACGAGAGGCTACTTATGAACGCCTGTCGCATTTCAATATCACACATATGTTCAAGCTGTGCCTTTTTAATCAAGTAACACGAGCTGTCCTTTACTTCCTTTGCAAACACACGCCACTCACAACGTTTATCTAAACAACTAACAACAAAGTTGTGACGCCTTGTTATGCTTTGGTAGAAACGGAACATTTCCTTAATTGCATATATAACAAGCGCTATCTTACACTCTTCCTTTGACGCATACACCTTTCCTACTCTAATGCCTTCCTCCCCCCCAGAAACATCAAGGTCTGGAATATCAGCATTGTCATAGAGCGTGTCGTCAAACATCGGGGGGATGTCAAAATCCTCATCGTCCAATGCTTCCAGTTTATTCATCCCATGTCCATTAGCACCATCCACTCGATCTTGACCACCACGAAACGTCCATCCAAAGGGAGTGGGTATGTCCTCTTTCTCTTTGTAAATTGGAAGATATTCAAAAGCATCATTTGTAGAGCCCAATATTTCTTCACCTATACCTACACCATCCCATGTTTTATCTGCCAGATCTACTGGATCGCACATTACCTCCGCCGCATTAGAACTGCCAAATTGATCATCAATAAATGGTTCCCAAAACTCTTTATCATACTCATGAGTCATAACATCTTGCGAAGCTGTTTCTCGAGGATCATCCTCATCACTATCTGACTCAAGAGTTTCTCCATCAACATTACTTTTTGCCCCCTCCATCTTCTAACTTCCCTCTAATATCTCAGCACGTCTTATCAGCTCATCATCTTCCTCGCTTAGCGTATGTCCGTTAGACCCATTCCGAAAATTCCTACTAGAGCCAGCGCCGTCTTCATACCCAAACTGTCGTTTTCTCGAAACTGGACTTGTCATCCCATTATCAGCTAAGTCAATAAACACTATTGAAGGAACTGGACTTTTGCCCCTTAAAATAGCTATCAAATAGTCACTCTGGTTATTTCTTCCAGAAACAGGACTGTCAAAACCATACATGAATGATGTCTTCTCCCCGCTAACCCCACCATAATTAACACTACCAAAACTTTTTCTCGTCACTGGAGTTTTAAACCCACTTCCACCACAATCGGTCTCAGCCGTAACACTCCTCTCACGTTCACCTTCAAACTTAGCAAAAAGATTCATAGTAGCTGAAAATGTTGCAGGAAAAAACCAATTGTTCCTTCGTTTGTAACCATCACCGGAGGAGTTGTTATCCCTGTAGCTAGTTCCATGCTATTAGGGGGCCAATAACTCAACGTAACAGACACTCCTTCCCCGCCATCAACAAAGAATTTCCTCATAACATTTTTTTTCAACTCCTCTACAGAAATTCATAGCCGAAGTGGAACTATCCTTGACATCTTCTCTGTATCTATAAGAAAATCCCACTTCCCCTCTTTCGACCAAATCCACTCTCCACTTATGACCATACATTGCTCATCCATCCCTTCAACAACAAAACAGAAACCCTACATTTCATTTTATTTTGTTCTCAATCAATATATCCACAATCTGATTGCAATAGTTCAACTTCCGGAAGAAACCCCAGGAAACTAACCTTTCCAAATTCTTTGGTCGTCCTCGCTAAACGAAGTTTTGAAGACTAACTTCAACAACCAAAACCAACTTTAAACACCTAATCCAATCACCAATTTAATCTAGCTCTAGGATTTAACGTTTATCTACCCCCAATACAGATGTCTTCTTCCCAGCCATAAGATCAAAATCATTTACTGCCCCAACATTAAAAGCATTTACTGCTGCGTTGGACCCACTGTTTTTACAAACAACCATCCATAACTAAATGGTTCTCAACCTTCATCCATCATAGCTAATCCACCGAAATAATATATATTTTTACCTAAAATAAGCTTTCGCATTGGCAGCACAAATTACCCCCCATACCTGGAATTATTGAACAGTACTTCTTACGACATCCACCTCCAACTATCCATAGTGTTCCGTCCAAACTTAATTGTGCTTACTAACTCTAAACCTATCCATCGATTTACATCCATAATAACTACAACCATCAACTTCTAACCATCGACACTTTTAGGTTATACATTCCCTTGTTTTATTAAAAATAAACCATCCATAATACATGCAACCATCGAATACTGACCACCCTTTCTCCACCGTTAGCCGTATCATTTCCTGGTTTTCATCAATCGACTATACCCGAGATGTTGTCTTCACATGTTGAATTACTACATCCATCGATTCTACCCTATAGATCCATCCATCAATCCCTGTCTGAACTTCATCAATAAACTACAGAGGAAAAAGCTAACTACCCAGTTTTCGAAGAACGGCGTCCCTCTTTCAATTGTTGTGCTGTCGAAAATTGGAGTTGTACCCAACCCTACTTCCTTCCCGATTTCTGAATTGCATCGCCGGTCCGTCTTTATTTTCGATTCAGCTTTCATTTTCGCACACCTAAAACGAGAGAAGTCAGATCGGTGGGTTTCTGATTTTTTGGGTTTCTGGGTATCAAGGATCGCCGTAGTTTTCACACGAACCTGTCGGAATAGTAACGACGACCGAAAACAGCTTGGTTACTGAAAATTAACCAAGGGACCATTTGGGTTTTTCACACACATGAACAGGAAAAAGGGCCTTAAGAGTTAAATGTGCCTTTTTTGAAACAAAAACTGGATGATGTGCCTTACATTGTAATTAACCATTTTTTTAAAGAGTTAACTAGATTTTAACCAACACACCCACCCGTCATTAATTTTTTATAGACTAAATTTTTTAAAAATACAAAATAAAAATGAGAAATAAGATCTAATTTAAATGTTATTGATTTAAATATGTTGAATTCGTGATTCATAGGTTTTTAATGAGAATATAATATTTTTATTGATTTGTTGTACAATATATGTTTTGATGTATATACCATATTTCTAATTAGTGCTATGCAAAATTTATATTCTAATATGCGTTGTGTACGGGGCAATAGTTTTTATACATTATTTTATGAAATTTAGATTCTAATATGCATTGTGTGCGAGGCAAAATATTTTTATACATTATTTTTGTGAAATTCATATTGAATAAAAACGTTATGCAGACCAAACACTAATGAAAATAATTTTATTTACATTACAATAAAAAAGATTATGATTAAGTGATTTTTGTAACATTAAATGATACAAGTTTTGTTATCTAACAAAAAAGTAAACTTCTTCACCAATTGATAAAGGATTTTTGTTAAGTTCATATCAATTCATCTATGCTTGTCATTGTAGCATAAGAGGTGTCAATCCATATGGGTTAAGATTAATGCACTAAGAAGGCATGAAACTTCTTAATCTAGAGCAAATTTTTTTGGGTTTTTATGCTTTTAAATTAAGAAAGTAAAATGCAAGAAAGAATACAAAAGATAGAAGTGTTGGATCATGGAATAATCTATCAAAGAAATAATTAACAATCAAATAATGATAACAAATATTGCATTAAACACTATCCTAGAACATGAAATTCACAAATATCACTAATTCATTCTCCTGACACTAATCACTTCACTAATTACCTAATTGACATAAACTCTCGTTTGCAATTAGATAATCAATGAGCATTAATAAACTATTCCAATTAGTTCACTAATCACCCTAAACATCAACTCTCGTTCGTTAGGATGTGAAAATCTCACAATAGGTTTGGTTCAAGCATTTCATCGAGCACCTTTCAGGTGTCCGAGTGTGAAACGCCTAAGTTCTATATTTGATTTCTCAATCCTAATCTAGCATTAAGAATTAACCTATGTGAAAGATATAACAAAAATCAACTTAAATCATCATCATCTAACCATCAAGACAATTGACTAATGATTCTAATGCACACAATCTATGATATTTTTTAGGCCTAGAACACTTGAATAAGATCAAATCATTATCATGACACTAATCCATTTGTTAATCACTTAATCAATATCAAATTCTTATTTGTGAAAAAAGGGATTAACAAGCATTAATAGCAAGTTCTATTAACCAAAATACACCTTATATACTCATTCTCATGTGCTAAGATATGTAAATCTCTTATTTAGTTCATTGGGGAATTTCATCAAACACCTTGTGGGTGTGAAATTCCCTATGTTCTAGATAAGCTCTCTCAAGACAAATCTAGCTTTAAGAACACTAAATAAGGAAGGAAAGCAAGGATCTAGAACCTTATACATCCATTCTCATGTGCTAAGATATGTAAATCCGTTATTTAGTTCATTGAGAAATGTCATCAAACACCTTGTGGGTGTGAAATTCCCTATGTTCTAGATAAACTCTCTCAAGACAAATCTAGCTTTAAGAACACTAAATAAGGAAGTAAATCAATGATCTAGAACCTAAGCATCACAAATCAACATTAAAATCATCTAAATCAAGCATAATCCAAAATCCAACAAAAAGTCAAATCACAAAGTACATGAAAAACACAAGATAAAAAAAACATAAAATGAAGAACAAGAATCAAATAAACATAATATAAAAATAGAGTGCAGAAATCTTATCTAGAATGGTATTTGTATAAAGAAAAATCCAAATCCCTCAAAAGAGAGATTTTGGGTCGAGCCCCCACTCTTAGAAGAAGAAAACTTGCTAAACAAATTAGGTCTAAGGCCTTATATAGAAGTCTTGGCCAAGTCCCAATACCTGGCGGTGGTTGGCTGGTGTGGAAGGCCGGTAATTCTCATGTACAAGCTTTGCCTTGACACCTGGTGGTGACACCTGTCCACGGTTGGTCGGTGTGGTGATGTTTTTGGAGCAAAGAGGCAACACCGGGTGGAATGTCGTCGGTATGCTTGCCCGGTGTTCTCCATGTCCGAGGTTTGGTTCAACACCGGTTCATGACACCGCTTGGTGGTCTAGGGATATCCTTTGGCCGGTGTTATTGGCTATTGCAACACCGGTTGGTTGCGCTGATCAAAGCTGGGCTGGTGTTCTTTGAGCAGAACTCGTTTGGGCGCCGGACAGACATGTCCTTTCTAAATCTGGCGTATCTTTCGAATCATTGCTTCAAATGACCTGAAACCACCTCCAGGCGACAGATAACTCATTTGTAAAACATTGTCATAAGGACCGTTGAAGCTAAATTCGATTGGAAACCCTTCGTCCGGCCAGATATTTCAGACACCTGGGGTGAACTTTGCATTTTCCTTTGTTCCATCACTCTTATCATCTTCAAAACGTCTCCATGTACCTAGAAAACACTCCAAATGATGCAAGACTCACTAGGAGCAAATGCAAACTAGATATACTCTAATTTGGACCCAAAAACTAAAGAAATCTATGAAAACACATGCATGAGAATCAAAATACTAAGTTAAATGCATGCAAAAATGAGTAAAATATGAGAATATCAACTCCCCCAAACTTATTCCTTTTTTTGTCATCAAGCAAACAAACAAGGACAAGATGAGAGAGAGGTTTAAAAATGGGAGCTCAAATCCACAAGCATCATTAAAAGAATTCAAACTCAATATCCAAGTTGCTAGCTAGTTATAGGATGCAATCAAACAAGTTCTACTCAAAAAGAGTTAGCCATGTCTATCCCTACCTGAGTCAAGTTCAAGCATCAACCTACACAAGAATTCTTAGTATACATCCCTTTGACATGCTTTAAATGATATAGTTAATCATGCTCATGCAAATCAAACAAACTCATTTGGTCAAGGGAATTGGTCTTGAGACAAAGCTGATCTCAACATATGTGTGGGTGCTCCAATTACAAGGGATCTCTCTATGAATGAGCAAATTTCAGCAAAATACTAAAAGTAAAAGGCAACAGGCGCATACAAAGATAAATTCTCTTATACCCAATGCCCCAAATATCTTTAACTCCTAGTCTTCTAAGCCCATGAAGTATCGCCCTAGACTACCCTTTTTCCAAAGGCATTTTGACTTAATAACCCACATATTTTCCTTGCTCCACTTCATCTTCTTCTCACTTAGGGGAATTATTTCTCTTTTCCAATCAACACATGGCTTGGTGTCTTTCATTTCCATTCCTTTAGCTCTTCTTTTCAGTTCTCATCTTGCCTCCTTTCTCATCACTTTGATGCCTTAGCCATCGTTTTGGCTTCTTTTCTTTTTATTTCAAACACCTAGAGGCTAACATCCACATTTAGAGCTATTTCACTTTTATGCCACCAACCATTTCAACTAATTGCATTCCCATATTATTTTTTCCCATCTTTTCCTTTTGTTCCACCTTTCTTTTCATTCCACTTCCCATCATTTTCTTCTCTTTTCTCAATTGTACTAGCCAAACATCCCAAAGTTTCCCAACCTATCTATCATATCCTAGACTAGCTAATTTATGTTGTAACTAGCTCTACATGGAAACCTATCCTTGTCGCCCTAAACTTAACATGTTTTGCCAAGTTTATTCGAAAATAAGGCCTCGCCATCACTCACTAATGATATTGGGTTAAAAGGAGGTAGGGTTTAGGGTGAGGAGAACCAATCCAATGATGAGAATTGGCTATTTTGGCCAACAAAGTGAGGTAAAAAGGAGTAAGAAGACCCAAATATGTATATTGGAAGCCATGAGTTTATTCATCAATGCATGATCATGATAATTGATAGGGTCTCTTGGGTCCAATGGTCGTGATGTTCAAGGATCAATAAGGGTCTCTTGGGTCCAAGGATCAATAAGGGTCTCTTGGGTCCAATGGTCGTGATGTTTGTTGAAACGACCATTGGACCCAAGAGACCCTTATTGATGCTTGTTTTGTGTCTCTAGCTTGACAAATGATAGGCTTGGGAGAGTTCTCAAGGGCGCGTTTAACGTCACTAGCTTGACGGTTGATTCTTCATTTTCACTCCCTTCATGAAGATCACAAGAAAAGGGAAAAGATTAGCAACAAAAGAAAATAAAAAGGCTCTAGTCTTAAGAAGATTCAAAATCTTAATGATCGATGCTACCCCAATGGCAACGGCGCCAAATTGATAAATAAGTTTTGTTAAGTTCATATCAATTTCTCTATGTTTGTCATTGTAGCATAAGAGGTATCAATGCATAGGGGTTACGATTAATGCACTAAGAATGCATGAAACTTCTTAATCTAGAGCAAATCTTTTTGGGTTTTTATGCTTTTAAATTAAGAAAGTAAAATGCAAGAAAGAAAACAAAAGATAGAAGTGTCGGATCATGGAATAAACTATCAAAGAAATGATTAACAATCAAATAATGATGACAAAGATTGCATTAAACACTATCTTAGAACATGGAATTCACAAATATGACTAATACATTCTCATGGCACTAATCACTTTACTAATTACCTAATTGGCATAAACTCTTGTTTGCAATTAGATAATCAATGAGCATTAATAAACAATTCCAATTAGTTCACTAATCACCCTAAACATCAATTCTCGTTCGCTAGGATGTGAAAAGATCACCATATGTTTGGTTCAAGCATTTCATCGCGCACCTTCCAGGTGTCCGAGGGTGAAACGCCTAAGTTCTAGATTTGATTTCTCAATCCTAATCTACCATTAAGAATCAACCTATGTGAAAAATATAACAAAAATCAACCTAAATCATCATCATCTAACCATCAAGACAATTGATAAATGATGCTAATGCACACAATCTATGTTATTCCTTAAGCCTATAACACTTGAATAAGATTAATTCATTCTCATGACACTAATCCCTTTGTTAATCACTTAATCAAGATCAAATTCTCATTTGTGAAAAAGTGATTAACAAGCATTAATAACATGTTCTATTAACCAAAATACACCTTAGACATCCATTCTCATGTGCTAAGATAAGTAAATCCCTTATTTAGTTCATTGGGGAATTTCATCAAACACCTTGTGGGTGTGAAATTCCCTATGTTCTAGATAAACTCTCTCAAGACAAATCTAGCTTTAATAGCTTTAAGAACACTAAATAAGGAAGGAAAGCAAGGAACTAGAACCTAAGCATCACAAATCAAAATTAAAATCATCTAAATCAAGCATAATCCAAAATCCAACAAAAAATCGAATCACAAAGAACATGAAGAACACAAATGAAAAAGACATAAAATGAAGAACAAGAATCAAATAAACATAATATAAAGATAGAGTGGAGAAATCTTCTCTAGATTTGCATTTGTATGAAGAAAACTCCAAATCCCTCAAAGAGAGGTTGGGTCGAGCCCCCACTCTTAGAAGAAGAAATGATGTAAGATGGAATCCACCAAACTTACGGACACGTGATAATCAAGAGATTACAAGCTTTGTTGCGGAAGTGGGGATGATGTCGAGATGGAAGGTGATGGTTTTGATTGACTCTCTCAATCGATTGTTGATTGACTCTCTCAATCTGATGGTCGAACCAACTACTTGAATCAAACAAATAGTTAAATCTGGGGCTTCCAAGGAATAGAAGTGAATCACACACTTTTATTCAAAAGAAAAGAACTCTTTGCAAAGAAACGCTTTGAAAAGAAAACAAGAAACTTATGTATTAATTTGATTGAAAGGTGAATGATTACAATGGACTAAGAGGGGCTTATATACTGCTCTTACACGAAAATAAAGATCTAAAAACCTAAAGATCATAAAATTGTAAACTTGGCTGGCTCCAAGTTGATGTTGTTGTGTGAGGCACGTGCTGGTGTGGCTCAGCTTGGTATGAATAGCGGTCTGGTGGTGCAGGACCAACTCCTTCACCATCTGTCTCGCCTACAAAACCAGAGCTCGCGTAGCCATCTCCTGGCCATGGCGGAGACTCATAATCCTCTTCTTGGCCGGACCATCCTTGGCTCGACTCTTCATACTCATCTCCATTGAAGTCGAGGTGCTCATCTTCTCCTTCACTTGAATCCATAGCAGCTGTTCTTCAGAGTTTTTCCTCGCAAAACAAAGGTAGGGTATGTTAGAATTCAAGAGTATAGCTTGCGAAATCAAGAGAATAGAGAAGGGATTGCTTAAGAGAATAAGAGATTAGAGAGAATAATGGAGAGAATAAGTCTCCAAGAGTTAGTTTATTGATACATGTTACATCTCTCATTATAGAGAATCAAAAGAGAGCTTACAATCATAAAACTGACTTTAATTTGAAAAAGAGCCGTTGGAGAAGAAATAGAGCTATTGGAGGAGAGAGAGGAATTTAATCCACATGAGCTTTTGTCCTGGAGGCTCTGTGTTGACGACTGTGTTGACGACTGTGTCCTCGACACAGAGACTTGCTTAAGTTCCTGAAGATCTTGTGTTGATGACTGTGTCCTCGACACAGAGACTTGCTTAAGTTCCTGAAGATCTTGTGTTGACGACTGTGTCCTCGACACAGAGACTTGCTCAAGTTCCTGAAGATCATGTGTTGACGACTGTGTCCTCGACACAGAAGCTTACTTCACTTTTCCTTGGTCAATAAGGTAAATCAAAATTCTGACTCAAGGGAATAATCAAGCAAACGTATATCCCAAAAAATATTATAGGTAAGAACAAATATGGAAATATGATCTTTGCCTTTAAAATTCAAACGATAGCAAGACAAAATTTTAAAATAAGCAAATTA
>PKML01043662.1:55908-83761 GCA_002933935.1 Eutrema yunnanense | reverse complement strand
AAAAACGAATCAAAAACAGACTCACCAGTGGGTTGCCTCCCACCAAGCGCTCGTTTAACGTCAATAGCTTGACTGTAACGCCCTTCAGGCTGGATAAGAGTGAGAGCTTGCACCAAAACAGGCTCCACAACTTGACATCGCTAGCTTCAGAGTTTTGCTCAACATGCTGTCCACAAACTCTTTTCCCTTCTCTTTCAGCTCCGAAGTAAGAAGAATCCTAGCCTTAGAGAATGGTTTCGAAGCTCCTTTGCATTTTACCTTATACTCAATCGAATTCCCATCACTCTTCTGAGGGATTAAAGTGACATGGGGATCCTCAACTCTTTTGCTCTTGGCCTTCTTCTTTGTTGTTGCCTTGGCTTTCTTGGAAACTTCCTTGTGGATGCTGGGCGGTCCAGCGAGAACGTCTGCGATAGTAGGCTCATCAGGAGGCTCTCCCAAAATATCAACTGCTAGCGACTCTCCTGTGATAACCTTGATGCTAGAGACACGTGTGGGAGCAACTCTTGGGGGAATGGCATCATAGTAGACATCTCCGTCAATGTAAGAGAAAGATAGTCTCTTATTAGGTGTGTCTATGATCGCGCCAGCAGTAGCCATGAACGGTTGTCCCTGGAGCAGAGAAACCTCAGATCCTCTGCTCATCTCCACAACCTGAAAATCAGTGGGCACCAGACAATCTCCTACTTTAATAGGCAAAGCATGGATAGTATCGTATGGAGGTGAGGTGGAAGAGTTTGCAAACGTGAGAAGCAAAGTAGGGGGTCTTATGTCAGCCTTCAATCGTTCAGCAATTTCCTTTGATATCACATTGACGCTAGACCCTGAGTCAACGAGAGACTCTTTGAACTCGACTCCAGAGATAGAGCATGGTACCGCGAATTTCCCTGGGTCTTCCCTCTGTGTCAATTGCCGCGGCTGTAGTGACTTGCGTCTTGCCTCGATAAAGAGTGCCTTAATTTCTTCCTCGGTTTCTCTGCAGTCTTTGAAGTGACTTAACAGAGGCCAGTCCTCTAGAGCTTCTTCAAAAGTGTACGAGTCGGGAATCCTCCGTACCCTCTTCTCAAAGCCACGCAGCTGCTTTTGAGTGATAGGATCTCTGAGGTGTTTAGGAGTAGGATTCACCTTCTTGGGTTTGCAAATTCTTTTCTCAGCTCGTTCCTTAGCTCTCTCTGCCTGATACTTGGTTTCCTGGTCTTCCCAAAATTGGGCGATATTGAATCGTTTTGCTACAACTTGAGGCGCCTCAGTCGAAATATCATGTGTCTCCTCAGAAATCGCCTCAGTATCGACCGATACCAATGGGGTATCGATCGATACACGGGTTTTTGAAGTATCCCGTTTCAGAATTGTAACCGGCATCGATCGACACTTGGGGGTATCGATCGATACTCCGGCGATTTCAGGCTCCTCATCGAAATTTCCTGCACTCGAGATGATGGCATTAACGTGTGCGTCGTGTGGATGAACTGTCTTTCCCTTGGCATTTGCAGCAGATTGAGCCACTTGCGTTGCCAGCATCCTGTGATTGGTATTGAGAGTTTCGATTTTCCCATTCAGATCTGTGTACAGATGGCCAAGCTTCCCATTGAAATCCACTTGCAATTTCTGTTGTCCCTGAAGAATCTGCTCAAGCATGGATTCCATCTTATTGTCTGCAGACTTGGGAGGGATGGGCTGGTACGAAGAGTTCCCGTAATTGCGAGTATTGTTGCTGAAGTTTCGGTTGTTGTTGTACCCAAATTGTTGACCCTGAAATCCAGAACCACCAACATAGTTAACATCCTCCACTTCATCCTCAGCAGCAAAGTGAACCGCTTTCTGATTCTTCCCGATTAAGAAATCCAGCTTGGCTTGAACTTGAGCAATCTGCGATGCATCAATTCCTCCAGCCTGCTTCTTCCGCTCAGAATCAGCATTCTTGGTGCTATTACTAGACGCCAAGTTCTCAATTAGCACGACTGCATCGTCTGGATACCTAGTGTTGAAGCTCCCATTACTCGCAGTATCCAGAGCCATCTGGTACCTCCAGTCGATACCTCTGTAGAATGTGCCAAGCAGCTGAACCTGATTGAACCCATGGTGCGGACAGTCTCTCTGATACGACTTGAAGCGAATCCAAGCAGCCTTGAGTGCCTCTGTTGGACCTTGAGAAAATTGAGAGATCTTGTTCCTGAGCTCTTCAGAAGTGACATCGTCGGAGAAGTTGCACAGGAATGCTTCCTTCGTCTCTTCCCATGTAGTTAGTGAACCAGGAGCCAACTGTTTCAGCCAATAAGCAGCATCTCCACCAAGCGAGTATGGGAAAAGTTTGCAAAATAGGAACTCGTTAGGCACTCCATTGTACTTCATCCCAGTGACCAAATCTTCGAACCTCTCGATATGATCCATGGGATGCTCATGAGGTAGGCCATGGAAAGGACTCTGACTCACGAGAGCATAGTACGCAGGCTTCAGCTCGAAGTCGTTCCTCTGAAAAGTTGGGATGCGAATCGCAGATCGATTGGCATAGAACTGATCAGGTCTGTTGTGCTCGCCAAGTGTCCTAGTTCGATCACCTGCAGCATCGCCAACGTTGGCGCGCCCAGCTGGCGCGACAATCTCAATAACAGGAGCAGGGACAACGATGTTTCCAGCTTCATCAAGTCGCTGCCCTCTCTCATTACACACATGACCCTCTTGGTCTCTCAGAACTCCAGCTTCATCAGCTCTTAAAACCACTGGGTTATTCATCCCTGATGTTTGCTCGGTCTTTCTGTTTGTGCGTTCCACAAGTGCTAGCTGTTCCAATGACAGTTCAACTAGCTGAGTGCTCTTGTTGCTTCTGGTTTCACGAACATGCATACACCTGCAAACAAAACACTAGACAAGGCACGTAAGTAACCAAAAGAATACGTTGAGTATCGATCGATACCAAGAAGTGTCGATCGATACCAACAAAAGAAGACGACGAGTATCGACCGATACTACAGAGTATCGATCGATACCGACGAACTTAGTCGAAATTCTAAACTAAAATCTAATGGCGAATTGAGTCCCCGGCAACGGCGCCAAAATTGATATGCTCAATTTAATACCCTAACAGTACTAAAGCAGTTGTTATAGTTTAGCTAGGGGTCGAACCACAAAAGACTCAGAGAAACGCGCAATAGATTATATAGATAAGAATTAAGCTAAGCCAAACAGATGTAATTAAAAGCAGTGCAGAAATTAAAAGGGTTGTAATTCAATTGGGAAAATATAGGCCCAGAGTTTTTCTCAGGAAATCGATGAATGCAGATAAACTAACTAGCAGGATTCAGATTTAGCGCAGTTCTTGAACTCAAATCACTAAAGTATAATTAACCAGCTGTCGTTGCGAGAATTATCGAAATCTAAATCCTAGGAATTCCAAATCTCTTTGCGATACCTAAAGTCTAAATCAGTTTTAATAACAGGTTTGATATGTTCACAAATCAATTAAACCAAATCTCTTTGCGAATAATCAATTTGCTCACCTAGGTTCTATCAGGTAATTAATCGCACTGTCGTGCCTAATCAATTATCCTAAGATCTAAGTTCCAGATTCGTCAACCTAGAATTAGCTTTGAACACAACCTAAGGCGAAGAACTAATTCAGATGGTGAATCCTAAACAGATAATTAACCTAGCATTCAAAGAAATCCTTTATGAGAAAATCCCAAACCTAAGGTGGATCTACTCAGACATAGAGAATGAAACAATCAATATGTTTGAATAAATCATCAATAGAATAAGAATAATAAGAGGTTCTTGAGATCTGATCTCAGATGAAGGGAGATTCAGACTTGTCTCAAACCAAAGTAAAATCAAACACAGAAATAAAAAGCATAGCCTAAAAGTGGCTGTAAAAATCCTATTTATAACCTAACACACGACTTGGGGTCTTCTTGTAATTATTAAAGACTTATGGGTACTTTTGCAATTCTTCAAGTCTTGGAAAACTTGCGGGTCGTGTCTTGCTGCGATGGGTATCGATCGATACCAGGGGGTATCGATCGATACTTGCCGTGAAATCAGGTACTCAGCAACACGACTTCAGCTTCTGCTCCAAAGTGCTCCAATAATCTCTAATATCTCCAATAATGCTCCCAACGTGCTATGACCTGTAAAAGACTCTAAAAGACTCCAAAATACTATAAAGACTCTATAAAAAGGACTTATATCATGGTCTAAACAGGGTAAAAACCATGATATATCATAAGGTAGCATGAAGCTAGAACCGCATCTCCCCAATAACTCTTTGGCACATTTGTGTGGAACATCATTGATCTAGCCACTTCCATAAGATGCCTATTCTTCCTCTCCGCCACTCCATTTTGTTGTGGTGTGTGAGGGCAACTTGTTTGGTGTAGAATGTCATGCTTAGATAGGTGCTCTTTGAATCTAGCGCTTGTGTACTCTCCTCCATTATCGGACCTAAACACTTTTATCTTGGCATTGTGTTGGTTAGTCACATAGGTTTGAAAGTTGATGAATGCCTCAAACACTCTATCCTTATATGGTAGTAATGTGATCCAAGTATACTTTGATTTCTCATCTATGAAGGTCACAAAGTACTTGTTTCTATACCTAGACATGCAAGGAGAGGTCCACACATCCGAATGCGCCAAATCAAAACAATGCTCATAGATAATAGAATATTTAGGAAACACAACTTTGCAATGTTTGCCAAGAATACATGCCTCACAACTAGTGTGTTCAAACGATATATTAGGCAACATTAATTCAAGTGCTCTTCCATGAGAATGGTCTAGTCTAGCATGCCAAATTGCATCAACATTAGCTACATAACAAGAATTAAAAGATAAAGCATCCGAATTTTGTGGTGGCTCTTCGAGAACATAAAGTTCATCTTTGGATCCACATTTCCCAAGTAACTTCCCACTTTCAATATCCTGAAAATGAACATCATTAGGACCAAAGATAGCATAGCAATTAAGGTCTTTAGTAGCTCTCTTAACCGATATTAAGTTGGATTTAAACCTAGGAACATACAACGCTTCACTTTTCTTGTTAAATAGTTCTAAATTTCATTTTCCTTCTATAGGGATTCCATCACCATTATCAATCTCTACCTTGCCCATAGCTGGTTCAATCTTGTCTAAAAGCTTAGGATTACTAATCATATGATGAGAAGCACCCGAATCTACAACAAGTTTACTACTGGGTTTATGAGAATAGAGAATGATACCGGAGTTGTGGGTTTGGAATGCTTTGATGAAAGCTTCAAAGTCACTCTTCCGCACATAGTCCACGGAGGCTGCCATGGCTGCTCCTCCTTAAGGTGTGGATGTACTTGCTTGCTTAACTTCACCACCTTGAGAAATATTTGCTCTTGGTGGTCTCTTGTATCCTTCGAGCTTTAAGTGAGGATGAAGAGTCCAACACTTATCCATAGAGTGGCCGGGGAGCTTGCAATGCTCACAAGACTTTGAACTCCTCTTGTCATGCCTATCATGCTTGTAGACTCCTTTGTTGGCTGTCACAAGCTCGGTTTTGCCTCCAAAGAGACCAATGTTTCCTTGCTCCTTCTGGAATCGTGCACACAGCTCTTCAAGGTTTGGCAACTTGTCATCTCTAAGGATATGCTTGATGAGATCATTATAGATAGGATCCAAGGTGAGGAGAAGGCCAAAGACTTTGTCTTACTCGCGCCTTTCATTGAGGATCTTCACATTCGGGGTTAATGGTCTAAGCATCTCTAACTCGGACCATAGAGTTTGAAACTTCCCAAGGTGGTCGGTGAACTCCTTGCCATCTTGATGAAGGTCATTGATAGACTTCTTAATTTCAAAGATTCGGCTTAGATTTGATGTATTTCCATACACACCCTTGAGAGTCTCCCATAGATCCTTTGGGTTCTCACAATAGGAGTAAGCTTCCAAGATAGACGTGTCTAGAGAAGATTGAAGGAGACTAAGCACGGCTTGTTGATCTTCCTCCCACTTTTCTAACTCTTCTTGTAGAGCTTCTTCTAGCTCTTCATTAGACAAGGACTCCTTGTCTTTGCCCTTCTTCTTGAGGGTCTTCTTCGGGCATTCGCGTGATTCGACATGCTTCCAAAGTCTTCTACCACCAATGGCGGTTTTAGTGGTTCTAGACCACAAGAGATAGTTGTTTCCCTTGAGAATAGTAGGAACAACCAAGGGTTTTGAGTTATCAGTGACAAGAACACTAGAACTCATCCTTAAAGAAACTGAAATTTCGTTTAGGAATTTCGTCGAACACCTTGTGGGCGTTTTGAAAGAAACTGAGAATTTTGAAAGAGAATGAGAATTTTGAAGATTTTGAAGTAGAACAAGAGAAAAAACAAAGAGAGAATAGAAGAATTAAGATCGTTGCTCTGATACCATGTTAGAATTCAAGAGTATAGCTTGCGGAATCAAGAGAATAGAGAAGGGATTGCTTAAGAGAATAAGAGATTAGAGAGAATAGAGAAGAGTAGAGAGAAAATGGAGAGAATAAGTCTCCAAGAGTTAGTTTATTGATACATGTTACATCTCTCTTTATAGAGAATCAAAAGAGAGCTTACAATCATAAAAATGACTTTAATTTGAAAAAGAGCCGTTGGAGAAGAAATAGAGCTGTTGGAGGAGAGAGAGGAATTTAATCCACATGAGCTTTTGTCCTGGAGGCTCTGTGTTGACGACTGTGTCCTTGACACAGAGACTTGCTTAAGTTCCTGAAGATCTTGTGTTGACGACTGTGTCCTCGACACAGAGACTTGCTTAAGTTCCTGAAGATCTTGTGTTGACGATTGTGTCCTCGACACAGAGACTTGCTCAAGTTCCTGAAGATCATGTGTTGACGACTGTGTCCTCGACACAGAAGCTTACTTCACTTTTCCTTGGTCAATAGGGTAAATCAAAATTCTGACTCAAGGGAATAATCAAGCAAACGTATATCCCAAAAAATATTATAGGTAAGAACAAATATGGAAATATGATCTTTGCCTTTAAAATTCAAACGATAGCAACACAAAATTTTTAAATAAGCAAATTAGCTTTTTTTTTTTTTTTTTGACTAAACTATACTCGACAATTCAAAAGCAAAAGGAAGGTTTATTTTTCTTTTTTGATTTTTTTTTCTTAAATGGAAATACTACAAAACTATGAAATAAAATAAATCGACAATAAATAAATTTGTATGGATTTTATTTTTATGAACCAAAACTAAACAAATCAAGTAAGACAATTTTTATTTGGGTTTTAATTTTATGAGAAATCAAAAAAAAATAACGAAGAACAGAATTGAAACAAAAAATAATATTTTTTTAATGGATTTTTCAGTTTAGATGAAACAAAATAACAAAACAGAAATGTAAAAGATAAATGTTGGATGAACACAACCTGAGATAGGAGCTCTTAAAGCGGTCTCTGTGTTACCACCCGGGTTCGACTCCGGCGTGCTGCGTCTTTGGATGCTTATTAGTATGTTTGATGTAAAAAAAAAAAAGCTCTGATACCAGATGATGTAAGATGGAATACACCAAACTTACGGACACGTGATAATCAAGAGATTACAAGCTTTGTTGCGGAAGTGGGGATGATGTCGAGATGGAAGGTGATGGTTTTGATTGACTCTCTCAATCGAGTGTTGATTGACTCTCTCAATCTGATGGTCGAACCAACTACTTGAATCACACAAATAGTTAAATCCGGGGCTTCTAAGGAATAGAATTGAATCACACACTTTTATTCAAAAGAAAATAACTCTATGCAAAGAAACGTTTTGAAAAGAAAACAAGAAACTTCTGTATTAATTTGATTGAAAGGTGAATGATTACAATGGACTAAGAGGGGCTTATATACTGCTCTTACACAAAAATAAAGATCTAAAAACCTAAAGACTTGCGCAAATAATCAAAAACTAGCTGTTAGGCTCTTAATGACCAAATCTCGACCAAATTTGGAAAGCTGATGAAGCGCTTGTATCTGGACAACATTGGGAGATAATGGTGCGTCTTAGGGACCTTCTGGAAGGTGTTGAAATCGTCCAAAATGCAACAGCCTTGATGAGGAAAGAGCCGTTGGATATTAAAGCCGCAAGACTCTAAATAAGGCAAGTGGAGCTCAAACTTGATCCTCCTGATCAAGTGAGGTTTGGTGCACCTTGGGACGTGTATAATAGCTTCTATATAATCTCCAAACTTCCAAGTAAAGTGTGGCGTTCCATATAAACAAGTGAAAGGCTGACTTTCCTTATATGGCACCAAGTTGACCCGTTTCAGTAATTTGGGTGTAACTTGTGGGTCCGATGGGCATTTCGTCGAATCTTTGGCTTGTTGGATCCATAAGAGATCCACTAATATTCTCCCATTGGTTTTGGGTCGAGATCGTTGCTGAGTAGGGCTGTGTAGCACGATCTTTGTCCTTGTCGTGGAATTGGGTTTGAAGCAGGTCCATTGATTTTTAAAATCAATAACTTCCAAGTCTGAAGCGCTTTTGAGATGAATCCAATTCTCGGTTTTCCTCTGATGGATCGAGATTCCAGAACAAGTTGGTTTGTAGCTTAATTCCTCCTGATTTGGTTGGAAACCTCTAATTAGTGAGTATATGTCCAAATCGGGTAAGTTGGAAATCACCCGATTTGTAAATTCAATAACTCCTTCTTCTGAACTCCGGTTGAATTGATTCCACTTCGAGACGTGCTCTGGGTGAGCTAATAATGTAGTACAGGTGGTTGTTGAGCAGGAACAGTTGATCTTGGTCTCCATTTGGACTGAACAAGGCACATGGGTCTTCTCAGTTGGCTTTGCTTGCAATTGGGGGTTTTGGAATCGGTTGAAGTGCAACTGAGGGACTTGACCAGGGTCTTTAGAATGGTTTGTTGGTTGAGAGAAATGGTTTCCCTCGGTTGATTTGATGCACGGTTTCCTTGGTTAAACTCCGATAAGATTTCTCTCGGTTTTGGGGGAAATGTCTTCATCTTCGGTTTTCTTGAATTGGGGATGAGGGATTTGACCAAAGTGCTGGTAATAGTCACTTTGTCGATGAAAGTGTGATCCCTCGGTTGGTAGCTTAGGAGCAACTATTCCAACAACAAGAAAGGTCCAGCTTTCGCCAATAGGATCAGGATCTAAGCCTGTCGTACGCACATTACAGTCTCTTTCTGAGGTGGTAGTAGTTCCATGAGCTTTCATGGTACTGATGTCCACATCAAGAAAACTTGCTAAAAAAATTAGGTCTAAGGCCTTATATAGAATTTTTGGCCAAGTCCCAACACCTGGCGGTGGTTGGCCGGTGTGGAGGGCCGATATTTCTCATGTCCAAGATTCGCCTTGACACCTGGTTATGACACCGGTCCACGGTTGGTCGGTGTGGTGATGTTTTTGGAGCAAAGAGGCAACACCAGGTGGAATGTGGTCGATATGCTTGCCCGGTGTTCACCATGTCCAAGGTTTGGTTCAACACCGGTTCATGACACCGGTTGGTGGTCTAGGGATTTCCTTTGGCCGGTGTCTTGGCTGTTGCAACACCGGTTGGTTGAACTGGTCAAAGTTGGGCCGGTGTTCTTTGATCAGAACTCGTTTGGGCGCCGGACAGACATGTCCCTTTTAAATATAGTGTATCTTTCGAACCACTGTTTTAAATAACCTGATACCACTTCGAGGCGACAGCTAACTCATTTTTACATCATTGTCATGAAGACCTTTAAAGCTAAATCATATTGCAAAACCCTTCGTCCGGCCAGATCTTTCAGACACCTCGGGTGAACTTTGCATTTTCCTTTGCTCCTTCACTCTCATCATCTCCAAAACGTCTCCAAGTACCTAGAAAATACTCCAAATCATGCAAGACTCACTAGGAGCTAATGCAAACTAGCTATAATCTAATTTGGACCCAAAAACTAAAGAAATCTATGAATACACATGTATGAGACTCAAAATACTAAGTTAAATACATGCTAAAATGAGTAAAATATGAGAATATCAACTCCCCCAAACTTATTCATTTGTTTGTCATCAAGCAAACAAACAAGGACAAGATGAGAGAGAGGTTTGAAAATGGGATCTCAAATCCACAAGCATCATTAAAAGAATTCAAACTCAATGTCCAAGTTGCTAGCTAGTTATAGGATGCAATCAAACAAGTTCTACTCAAAAAAAGTTAGCCATGTCTATCCCTACATGAGTCAAGCTCAAGCATCAATCTACACAAGAATTCTTAGCATACATCCCTTTGACATGCTTTAAATGATATAGATAAGCATGCTCATGCAAATCAAACAAACTCATTTGGTCAAGGGAATTGGTGTTGAGACAAAGCTGATCTCAACGTATGTGTGGGTGAGGTGCTCCAATTACAAGGGATCTATCTATGAATGAGCAAACTTCAGAAAAATGCTAAAAGTTAAAGGCAACAGGCGCATACAAAGATAAATTCTCATCTACCCAATGCCCAAAATGTCGTTAACTCCTACTCTTCTAAGCCCATGAAGTATCGGCATAGACTACCCTTTTTCCAAAGGCATTTTGCCTTAATAACCCACATCTTTTCCTTGCTCCACTTCATCTTCTTCTCACTTAGGGGAATTCTTTCTCTTTTCCAATCAGCACATGGCTTGGTGTCTTTCATTTCCATTCCTTTAGCTCTCCTTTTCAATTCTTATATTGCCTCTTTTCTCATCACTTTGATGCCTTAGCCATCTATTTGGCTTCTTTTCTTTTTATTTCAAACACCTACGGTCTAACATCCTCACTTAGAGGTATTTCATTTTTATGCCACCAACCATTTCAACCTATTGCATTCCCATATTCAATTTCCCATCTTTTCCTTTTGTTCCACCTTTCTTTTCATTCTACTTCCCATCGTTTTCTTCTCTTTTCTCAATCGTACTCGCCAAACATCCTAAAGTTTCCCAACCTATCTAGCCTATCCTACATTAGCTCATTGATGTTGGAACTAGATCTACATAGAAACATATCCTTGTCGCCCTAAAGTTAACACATTTTGCCAAGTTTGCTCGAAAACAAGGCCTCGCCATCACTCACCAATGATATTGGCTTAAAAGGAGGTAGGGTTTAGGGTGTGGAGAACCAATCCAATGATGAGATTTGACTATTTTGGCCAGCAAAGTGAGGTAAAAAGGAGTAAGAAGACCCAAATATTAATAAGGTAAGCCATGAGTTTATTCTTCAATGCATGATCATGATAATTGTGAGTCAAATTAAGGTTCTAGTATATAGGGATGGACTTAATTCACAATTTGCTTCACCTAAAACATGATCAATGAATCACAAGATCAAAACAGGGTGAATCCTTGATTTCAAACTCCATCTAAGCGCATCAAACAACTAACAACTAGGACATTGAACCAAACTCTTAAAATGATATTCTACAAGGAAATTACACCATTGCTCCCAATGCAATATGCAATGCAACCTATATGCAAACTAGACTCAATCCTAATTATGAAATGCAACTACATGATTGTCTTTTTATATTTCAAATTTTATTGTTTTTATGACCTTATATGTATGCATGAGACTCAAGTATGCAAAAGGTAAAATAAGATCACAAAACACAATGTCAAATGACACAAACCCCTCCCCCAAACTTGAATTGCACCGTCTCGGTGCAACAAAAGTCAAAGAGAGAGTAAAAATATGCGAGAATGTATATACAATGAAATGGAGTGTGGATCATACCTTTGAGTGGAGAAAAGGGAGTGGTAGAGAGAAGTTTGATTGTGGCTCAATCGATCCTTTCAACAAACATCACGACCATTGGACCCAAGAGACCCTTATTGATCCTTGTTTTGTGTCTCTAGCTTGACAAATGATAGGTTTGGGAGAGTTCCCAAGGGCGCGTTTAACATTACTAGCTTGACAGTTGCTTCCTCACTTTCACTCCCTTGATGAAGATCACAAGAAAAGGGAAAAGATTAGCAACAAAAGAAAATAAAAAGGCTCTTGTCTTAAGAATATTCAAAATCTTAATGATCAATGCTATACCCCAATGGCAACGGCGCCAAATTGATAAAGGATTGTCCTTAAGTTCATATCAATTCCTCTATGCTTGTTATTGTAGCATAAGATGTGTCAATCCATAGTGGTTAAGATTAATGCACTCAGAATGCATGAAACTTCTTAATCTAGAGCAAATTTTTTTTGATTTTTATGCTTTTAAATTAAGAAAGTAAAATGCAAGAAAGAAAACAAAAGATAGAAGTGTTGGATCAGGGAATAAACTATCAAAAAATGATTAACAATCAAATAATAATGACAAAGATTGCATTAAACACTATCTTAGAACATGGAATATACAAATATGACTAATCCATTCTCATGGCACTAATCACTTCATTAATTACCTAATTGACATAAACTCTCGTTTGCAATTACATAATCAATGAGCATTAATAAACAATTCCAATTAGTTCACTAATCACCTTAAACATCAATTCTCCTTCGCTAGGATGTGAAAAGCTCACAATAGGTTTGGTTCAAGCATTTCATCGAGCACCTTCCGGGTGTGAAACGCCTAAGTTCTAGATTTGATTTTTCAATCCTAATCTACCATTAAGAATTAACCTATGTGAAAGATATAAACAAAATCAACCAAAATCATCATCATCTAACCATCAAGACAATTGACTAATGATGTTAATGCACACAATCTATGTTATTCCTTATGCCTAGAACACTTGAATAAAATTAATTCATTCTCATGACACTAATCCATTTGTTAATCACTTAATCAAGATCAAATTATCATTTGTGAAAAAGTGATTAACAAGCATTAATAACAAGTTCTATTAACCATAACACACCTTAGACATCCATTCTCATGGGCTAAGATATGTAAATCCCTTATTTAGTTCCTTGGGGAATTTCATCAAACACCTTGTGGGTGTGAAATTCCGTATGTTCTAGATAAACTCTCTCAAGAGAAATCTAGCTTTAAGAACACTAAATAAGGAAGGAAATCAAGGATCTAGAACCTAAGCATCACAAATCAACATTAAAACCATCTAAATCAAGCATAATCCAAAATCCAACAAAAAGTCAAATCCCAAAGAACATGAAGAACACAAGAGAAAAAGACATAAAAATGAAGAACAAGAATCAAATAAACATATAAAGATAGAGTGAAGAAATCTTATCTACAAAGACATTTGTATGAAGAAAACTCCAAATCCCTCAAAAGAGAGAGTTTGGGTCGAGCCCCCACTCTTAGAAGAAGAAAATTTGCTAAAAAAATAGGTTTAAGGCCTTATATAGAAGTCTTGGCCAACTCCCAACACATGGCGGTGGTTGGCCGGTGCGGAGGGCCGGTATTTCTCATGTCCAAGCTTTGCCTTGACACCTGGTGGTGACACCGGTCCACGGTTGGTCGGTGTGGTGATGTTTTCGGAGCAAAGAGGCAACACCGGGTGGAATGTGGTCGGTATGCTTGCCCGGTGTTCTCCATGTTCAAAGTTTGGTTCAACACCAGTTCATTACACCGGTTGGTGGTATAGGGAGCTCCTTTGGCCGGTGTTCTTGGCTGTTGCAACACCGGTTGGTTGCACCGGTCGAACTTGGGCCGGTGTTCTTTGAGCAAAACTAGCTGGACAGATATGTCCTTGCTAAATCTGTTGTATCGTTCGAATCACTGCTCAAAATGACCTGAAACCACCTCCAGGCGACAAATAATGAATTTTTCCATCATTGTCATCAAGACCTTTGAAGCTAAATCCGATTGGAAACCCTTTGTCCGGCCAGATCTTTCAGACACCTCGGGTGAACTCTGCATTTTCCAGTGCTCCATCACTCTCATCATCTCCAAAATGTCTCCAATTACCTAGAAAACATTCCAAATGATGTAAGACTCAGTAGGACATAATGCAAACTAGTTAGACTCTAATTTGGACCAAATAACTAAAGAAATCTATGAAAACACATGCATGAGACTCAAAATACTAAGTTAAATGCATTCTAAAATGAGTAAAATATGAGAATATCACCAATCTCGAAAGTAAGAACAAAAGCCTAAGAAAAGTAATGCAAAAAGTAATCTTAAAGATATTCTATGGAGGCTATGAAATTGTGTCTGTAAAACATGTATTTATAGGTCTTCAACTATTGCTTTGATCGTCCTTAGGGTTTTTTTGAAGAGAAAACGACGTGGGCTTCGAACGAGCTGTTTTTGGGCCGAATCTGCCTGGCCACGAATGTGTGAGCCCGACCCGAGACCAAAGATGGTTTCGCTACGGCTGGAGAACCTCGAACCACAGCCAGGAGTGTCTTCACCGCGTCCATAGGTCTTGGACCCGCAGTGGTTATCCTATGAGGTTGAAACTTCAATTTTTCTCTTGCTTCTTTCGCGAGACTGCAGAACATGCCTTCAGTCAATTGGATGTATCTTGAGATCTAACCGTTGGATTGTCTTGAAACAAAGTGGATATGAAAGGTGGTTCTCCCTTCTACCGTGTGACTAAATGTGGGTGTGTCAGACGGTGAGAATATCTCCATCGAATGTCGAACTTCTGACGGTAAAAAAATGTCCAAAATCTAGTTTTTCTCCAATTTGCGTCGTTTTGTCTAAAGAACCTGAAAAGTGTCTTAAAAAAAATGTCCAAAATCTAGTTATTAAAGTGTTCTAAAATAAGCGGTAAAACAGGTAAAAATACGGTGTTATCAACTCCCCCAGACTTAGACTTTGTTTTTCCTCAAACAAAACAAAACCAAATCTCGGAAAGACCAAACAAAAATCATTGGGAACTAGAAATCTCGGAGACTGTCCTTCTAAACCATAACCATCGAACTACATAAAATGCAACCTGGCCTAGAAAATTTTCACTAGAAGTTTCTGTAACACTAGTCCACTGTATCCGTCATACGAAATATAAACTTTCAAAATCCAAAATTCAGGTCAACTAACTCTCTAAATTCATTAAGTGCAAACATGAACTTCTCATCAAAAGGATCAAACCGAGACAATCAATGCTAGGTATTAAAGACTTTTAAAGGTGAGGTTAAATATGTTTTGGGTTACCGAAATTTACCGGAGGATGCTAGATAATATGCAAAACAGCAAAAGAGGAAGGACCTATTGAGAACCACAACTTCCAGTCACTTCTTCTTGCGTACAAATTGTTGTACTTCCTCCTTTCTCCAAAAACATAAGTTTTATGTCATTCCCCCAGACTTAGAATTTTTTTGTGGGCTTGGAATGACATACTTCCTACAAACTAACCATGGATGCCTCATAAGTATTTCGACCAACCTAGACTCTCTTTAGGCTCTTGTTTCATTTTCTTTTCGATTATTTTCAATTTCTTTTCTTTTTTCTTTTTTTTTTGGAAGGGGGAAACACTTTTTATTGATATAGAGTCTTATGGGCACGAAAATTTACCATGATTTTGAGTTTTTACAAGGCATAACCAAACTCTCGTCTTTGTTGAATTCACCTCCACCAATTGTGTGTAGTCTTCGTCATTAGTGACTGAAAAATGTGTCGTTCCTCCCTTTGCGGCGTTTTTGTACATATCTGCACATGAGACACAAAGAGAGGTGCATGAGGTTTGAACAATGGTTAAGTTTTGGGTGGGGTACCAACTAAAGATGAGCTGGTCATTCATGTACGACAAAGAGTGGTAAAAGGTAAAAGAACGTCATGAATGTATGATTCGTTATTTTTGTCTAAACATTTGATGAAAAAATTAAGTTAAGTTAAAGTTCAAGTATAATAGAGCTAGTATATTCAATCCTAAGGAATCTCTATATTCTAAATTCCTTGGGAGATTTCGCATTAACAAAAACTCTAGCTACCGCCTAGTCTAGAACCAAATTACGAAAGAGCATTTTACTAGGAAATAGCGTAGAAGCACATTGGTCGGTTATCGTCATGAATTATTTCATCATTCCCTCAAAACGTATTCCTACTTATTGTAAAATTTGAAAAATTTAAAGAAAGCGCAAAAAATGCAAAATGCAAAGACTCATGAAAGAAAAGGTGGTTAGTAAGGGATGGAATCCTCCCCCAGACTTAAATCACAATGTTCCCAGTGTGAAATAAATTAATCGAGCAAGGACTAGAATTAGAGTATGTTATAATTGAAAAAGTTTAAGAGAAAAATAAAACTTACCTGGACGTGGTGGGGAATGGTTATGGGGAATGGATTGGTGATGGGTGGGGGATGGTAGATGGTGTTGTGGTGATTGGGAATGGGAATGGGAATGGGAATGGGGATGGGAATGGGAATGGGAATGGGAATGGGGATGGTTGGGAATGGATGGGGATTGTTTGCGGATAGAAGGAACTTTATTGCAAACGACAGGGGGTTGGCCGCAGGTCGAACGGACGCGACCGCGGTGAAAGTATATCTGGCCGCAGCTCGGGGCGTTGCACCCACGGTCGGGCCTCTTTTGCGGCCAAGTCTTTCCTCGCGGTTCATGCAGGACCAAAAGCAGTTTCGAACCGTATTTCCATCTTTTTGTGTTTTCATTTTTTTGATTTTTTGTGTTTTTTTATTTTTTTGAAAGCTAAGACTAGTAAAAAGAAAACGTTAATAGAAAAATTAAAAATAAAAGCACACCTAAAATGGGTTGCCTCCCATTGAGCGCTTTTGTTTAACGTCGGTTAGCTCGACAATGGTAGCGAGATGATCCATGTCGAAAAAGGATCATGTTCTAAGATGGTAAGCCTTGATGTCGTGTGTTGAACATGGGAGAAGAAAAAGAATATTCTCGGTAGTAAGCATGCTCTCAAGCGTCCTTGAGAGTAGTCTGTCAAGAACTCTTTTTATTATTTTTTAGAGGCCTGAAACTAAGAAAAACAAAACCAAAAATTAAAAATAAAAATTTGTCTTAGAGTCGATTTACTAACCT
Source organism: Eutrema yunnanense (assembly GCA_002933935.1). Taxonomy (NCBI): domain Eukaryota; kingdom Viridiplantae; phylum Streptophyta; class Magnoliopsida; order Brassicales; family Brassicaceae; genus Eutrema; species Eutrema yunnanense. The sequence goes on along the minus strand of PKML01043662.1, from coordinate 66,924 downwards.
CTGAGGTTGTGCAGGTGAAGACGATTGGATTCACCGGCAATGGCGCCAAAAGCTTGATGCTGCTAGGGTTTAGCGTAGCTTCAGGTAATAATATTTATAACCCTATGTAACTGCAAGTGCACAACAGTGCGATGTAGTACTTAAGGTATCGATCCACAAGGAATCTTTGCTTACCTACAAAACCTTAGAACCATAATTAGTAAGGAAGTCTAAGACGAAAAAGGGGTTCTTGGATAGATAGTCACGATTTCTAAGATGCATGTAAGGAAAGAAAATGAAACGTGATTAAACGTTGGACAATCGGAAACTCTCTAGGGATCATGGTCGATTATCATAAGCAATTAATTAGGATTTTTAAAGCGAATTTTATCGTTTATTGGTTCTTGAACTTGGAACACGATTGTGTGTGTAGCCTACTCTCGTACATCCTACACACCTATAATTTATATACTCGACCAATATCTTTCGTCTCTGGTTGTGCAGAAAATTATGATGACACAAACAAGTTCGTTAACGCTCACATTCCAAGCCGAAAGTGTACTTTTGTACCTTGAAGCGGAATTACTCGCCTACTTTAGATCAAGTATATAGATCCAATACTTTTGTGGTTCTAAAAATACCTAGGTTCAGTTGCAAGGTAATTAATCAAGCAAATATGCATTAACAATAATTATAGAATGAGGAACCCTAATCGATATCCTAATCTAAAAACATAATGAAAAATTGATCCATGAGAGCCCTTTGAGATCCTTTATACCCAACAAGAGAACTACTCGGACATGATTGAACAAAGCAAAGACATTGTTAAATAAAGCACATGATATTGAAGAAGTTTCTCGATTTTAAGAACGAAGTCCGGAGAAAACTTTTCCACCAATCTCGAAAAGTAAAAGCAAAGGTAAAATAAATGTAAAGACATAAACTAAGAATGCATAATATAAATAACATAATAGAAAATAGGGTTCAAAAGAAATCTTTATCTCCCTAAACAAAGAACGAAGAACAAAAGAACATAAAAACCTTAGAAAATCGTGATGGTGGCTCGTTTTAGTCGTCCTTATGGTTTCCTTGAAGAGAAGAAGAAGTGGGCTTGAAACGGGCTTCAAACGAGGTGTTTTTGGGCCGATCTTTACTGGCTACGAGTGCGTGAGCTGGAGCCACGGCCAAAGGTATGTTCGCCGCGGGTGTAGAGCCTCTGCCTGCGTCCAGGAGTGTGTTAGCCGGGGTCGTGAGCTCTGGACCCGCGGTGGATGGCCTATGAGGTTGAATCTTCATTTCTTCTCTTGTTTCTTTCGCGAGACTGCATAATATGTCTTCAATCAATTGGATATATCTTGAGATCTAACCGTTGGATTGTCTTCAAATCAAGTGGGTATGAAAGGTGGTTGTCCCTTCTACCTTGTGTTTAAATCTGGGCGTGATCAGACGGTGAGAAGGTCTCCATCGGATGTCAAAATTCTGACGGTCCAAAATTGTCCAAAATCTGGGTTTTCTCCAATGTGCGTCGTTTTTGCCTAAATAACATTAAAAGAGTTTTAAAATTACAAATATACGAAAACTATAATAAAAGCATAATAAAACGAGCAAAACACTTATTAATGTGTTTAAGAACATAGATAAAATGGGTAAAAATACGGTGTTATCAATGGTTTTTGGTTTTTTCGGGGTTGACTAACGGTTCATCATTTAATCTCCTTTGACCGTAAAATTTCACCTCGGTGGGCTTTTCAGCTCGGTCCGTGATCTCGATTACTCTTTTGACCATGTCTGGTTTCTTTGACTTCGTTAGAACTTTTTACTTTAGATTTATTGGACCCAATTTACTGGTATGAGATTTTGACCCCCACATTTATAAACAAAATAACATCAATGTGTGGAAGCCCCTTAGTCCAGTGGTCGACTAAAGGTTAATTAATGCTTTTACACCAGGAAGTATGAGTTTCAATTCCCAGAAAATGCGATTTATGCAGGTTATTAATGGAGACAAACTTATAAGGTAATTTTTAGCGTGGTGCAAGGAGAACCGTTCGGTGTGGGTCCAGTCTGCGTGGATTCTTGTGGAACGGATATATTGTCAGTTAAAAATTTGTTCTTGTAATTATCCTTCTAATCTGTAATAAAAAAAATTTCAGACGGCAAAAAAAATAACATCAATGTCGTACTATCTAACAAAATAAGAGAGTTTTAATCTCTCAAATTTTATCAAGGTCGAATAGAACAAACAAACAAAAATAAAAATAAGTTGAAACTGAACTGGACTCGAACCATCCATCCTTATAGAAATCTTAGATACGAATTATCAGTAAACAGCTCCTATCATCCAACAACAAAGGAGAGCCCAACCAAATTGTGTCTCTTTCGGTTGGAATAATTAGAGATCTTACATGATTTAATTAAAGAAGAAATAATAATTTAAAATGATTAGAGAGGCACAGGGTAACGGTTGATGCAATCCACCCAAGGATTGTTCCTAGCCGGCTTCTTCACCTTTCTCATTGCCTTCCACACCACACTGTTACACTTAAAACCCGACCCGAACGAAATCTGCCAAACCCTATCGCCTCTACGGATACTTTCCTTGGCCTCCAAGTAAGCTAGCTCATACCAGATTCCACTGCTAGAAGTGTTTCCAAACCTGTGTAAAGTCATCCTAGAAGCCTCCATGTTCTCTTCACTCAAGCCTAGATTCTTCTGAAGCTCCTCAAGAACTGTTTTGCTTGCTGCGTGGAAGCAAAAGTGCTCGAAGGCAAGCTTGTAGTCCGGAATGTATGGCTTGGAAATATCAGAGGAGGACGATCTGGCTCCATTGGTTTTGGCGGTTGCAGAGGAGGAGGTGATGGTTTTGGCGGCGGGGGAGAAAGTTCGGCGGAGCAAAGCGGCAAAGAAGAGAAGCTGCTCGGAGAAAGGGAGGACGAGAGGGCCTAAAGTAGTGATGTTGGTCTTGAGAGCTTCACCTCCAACTTCCATTAGGTCTCTGCTAATTTTCAACCCCTTGAATCCTTGTTCATCTTCTTCCTGGTACACACTCCTAAAACCATACACAACATACGACGACGTTATGAACTTGTAGAAACCTAGCCAAAATGTCCGGAATTTCTTGGTTATTAAAAGCAAAAAATGAAAACCTGAAGCTACGGTCGTCGGCAGCTTTATGAGTGCGGACAATGTGCTCGAGGCGGTACTTAGCGTGGCGGAAGTCACGGCGGCGATTAGAGAGCATAACGGCGGAGCAACCCATCCTAAAGAAACAATTAGGTATAACCATTGACTTGTCACTTCCCACGTACCAATTATACCCAACCATCTCTGTACTCACAATCACCGCGTAACTGTTCGGGTTAGACTGAAGCATGTCACGAGCAAGATCAACAGCTATGAGTCCTGCGGAGCAGCCCATTCCTCCAAGATTGTAGCTAAGTATGTTCCCTCTCATCTTGTAATGGTTAATCACCATTGCTGATAGTGACGGAGTTGGGTTAAAGATGCTGCAGTTAACCACAAGGACACCTACGTCTTTCGGTTTGACACGTGTCTTCTCGAAAAGCTCGTCGAGTGCTCCGAATATCACCATCGAGGCTTCTTCACGACCTTCTTTCATCGTTGTTATGTTTTCAGACGAAGAGATAGATCTTGGGACGTACGTCTCGTCTCCTACGCCTGAGGCTTGTAGGATCCTCTTCTTGAAACCGAGTGTCTCTTCGTCGAATTTCCCTGATTTTCGAGCTAGATCTATGAACTCTTCTCTTGTTACCTGAACAAAATACAAATCAATTGGAAAATATTAAACCGTGGATAACCTGAACTGAATTGATTTGGTTCGGTTCAGGTTCAGGTTCATTTAATTGTCAGTCCGGTTCCTACCCATCTCCTTTTTAAGAAAAAATATTTTAACAAAAAATACAGAAATCGAATTAAAATTATAAGCCAAACCGTTTTTTTATTTGGTATTTTCCGGCTATGTGTTTTCTCAGTATTTTACAAAAGTATTCGGTTTTTATTAAACCTAACCAAAGTCGAAAAGCTTTGAAAAAGATTCTCACCGCACAAAACTGACCACACAAAAATGCACAAATCTGGTTTGGTTAGACATTTTGGACGTTTCAGAGAATCCCTATAACTCAACCGGATATAACCTGACCTGGATAGAGTTTTATTTGGTTCAGCTTATTTTAATTATCAGTCCCGTTCCTATCGGTCTCCTTCGATTATATAGTCGTAGATAAATTAAAAAAAAAAAAAAAATATATATATATATATACAGAAATCGAATAAAAATTATAAGTTTGGTTCCCTTCGATTTGGTATTTTTCGATTAAATCTAGCCAAAATCGAAAGGTTCTGAAAAATAATTACTGACTTAACAAATTTGATTTAAATATGCTTGGTTCTACATTTTTGGAGTTTCAGACAATTCCTATAACTAATTCCTTTTTCTTTTGTGAAAATCTAATTCATCTACTCTAATTTCTAAATAAAATTAATTTATTTGCCAAAAAAGAAGGAAAAAAAAACTTAATTTAGTTGATTTTCTCTACTGAAAGGTTGATGTGTACGTACCTTGAGTTCATCGGAAGGCTTGTAACAAGCGAAATCAATGAGATAAACAGAGCGAGGACGAGACATGAAGTAGACACAAACGGTTAAGAAAAAGACACCGAAGAATCCGATGACAGTTGCGAGATCATAGTCCCAAAGCTTCCTCCAAATCTCTTCTCTGCTTAAACTCCCAACCTCGGCACTAAACACAAGCACAAGAACCGGTATGGTCGCCAAGTAAACCGCATGGTTTATGAGGTAATGGTAACCAAGTTTCACGTACTTCAAATTCACCGACTGAAGAAAATCCGGCAAACGTCTCCGGACTCTGACCGAAAACGTAGGTGAACCGGCGTTAGGACCGGAAGGTTCGATCCCACGGTTGACGATCTCGGTAGAGAGTAGATCTTGTTCATTGGATCTACCCATTTCTTCCTTTTGGAGGTAAGTTATGTGAGTGAGATCTAGAGGTTGATGAGGGTATATTTTTATAAGGAGTTATGCTGGCCAAAAATGTGAATGTGAGTTTGTGTAGTTATATGAGAGTAATGGTAATATTGTGGGGATTGGGTTTGGTAGTTGGTGGGAAGTAGTTAATGTTGCCAACTACTTGTACTGGTCGTAGTTGGAGTGAGTTATGTCACTCTTAATTCCTCCGTTTAAATAAGGTGTAGTTTTGGATCTTATGCTTGCATTTATTACAATCTTGTATGTCAAAGGCTAGCCTAGGTGACCACTTTTTGACAATTTGTCAATTTCGATTTCCCGATCAATTCTGTTTCATTGATTTTCTGCTAGGTGATTGTTATAAAATAGGATTTTGATTGACCGTGGAATAGTAGAAAACGAACAAAAAACAAAATGCGTAACGAAATAAAAGAAGAAAAAACTTGATTGACTAGAATATTTGTGGAAAGACACGTTTTGTTTTGGTCATTCATCTTTCGGAATGACGGAATTTGTTGATATATATCGACATATCGTGGTTCTGCATATAGAATTGTGAGTGGTAGAATCTTTTCGAATCACAAAATCATTTCAATATTCCACGATTTTACGGATTACCAATTATAACATAATTTTGAGAGGTACTTTCTAGCTATTAACAAAGATCATCAGCTACAACGTTTGCTTTTCTGCTAAGTTGCATAAAACTAAAATTGATGTCAGTTTGAGACAACATGAGGATATCACTTAAATTTGTTTAAATAGGTAAATGCTTCCATTTTTGGCATTGCTGAGCAGGAGAATGATCTTGAAACAATGCATAAAGCTTTTTCGATTCTCCACAAAATATGACTTTGGTGAAACCTAATCTCTTCTGTTGCATTACTGCCACCCGCAAAACTTCTTCTTCGTCTTCCAATAAACTTAATGTCGGCTTTGTTTATTGACCTGCTGAAATCTAGAGCCATCTAGGATTAGATCTCCTATTTTTACCTTTTCAGTAGTAAAAAAAAAATTTATATACGACTTTTCGCGATTAAAATCCATGTGTTTGTCAGTTTCAGAATCTCATATATTTTTTTAAAAAAGATAACTTTATTTTCTTAAGATAATTATATTTTATGAAATTTATTTATAAGTTTAATGTTTTTAATAGATTTAACAATATTCTAAAACGTGGTCTACGCGAGCGGACGCGGACGCCTAGGCGCTATGCGGAGGTCGGATGCCCTGATTTCCTGCTCTGCGATGATTTATGCATTTTAAGAGAATCGGAGTGTCTAACAGCGTTCAAGTGGACGTTACGCCGCTTAGGCGGGTTTTAGACAGCAATTTTTTAGAAAATACAGAAATTAATATAATTATATTTCATTTTGTAAATTAATATTTTTAAGTATAAAATATTTATTTTTAGTCTCTAAACCTATTAAGCTTGATTTATTTGCAAAATAATTTTAAACTTGTATATTTATCCATGTTTATATTTTAAGCTCATTATGTATTTTAAAAATATATTTTATTTCCATCATAAGATTTTTTTAAATTTAGTATTTAAAACTATATTTGTACTTTTGTTTTCTAAAATATATAAATGATCCTAACTTTATACAAAGATGGATTTCAATCCAACCAAGCCAAGGTCTATAGAGAACCAATACAAGGACGTATGATTTCATGCTCTGCGATGATTTATGCATTTTAAGAGATTTCAATCCAACCAAGCCAATGTTTGGGGAGAGCACAAATAAAAAAGTAAAAATGGTCCAAAACAAAACTCTAAAAAACAAATTATCGAAAATAATGTTAAATATCTGTCAAAATAAGGCCGAGCTCTGCTCTAACTCTAGCTTGTGAAAAACCCATCTTTGCATGATAACACCGCCTTTTGTCAGGACAGAGTTGTGATATGCTTGGTTTTTACCGCTTTCTAACGTATGTGTTAATGTTTCTTTCAAATGTTTTATCGAGTCAAAGTCCGTTTTAGAGTCTTTTAGTCTTCTATTTAGATATCTCAGGTAAAAAGGCGTTCAAGGATGAAATTGGAGTCACGAGGGCAAAAACGCACGAAACCGTGAAGAAAGAGCCAGTATTGGTCGATACCAGTGGAACATGTCAATGCCACCCCTACCCGAGAGGTCGGCATCGACCGATGCTGAAGAAGACGAGTCGATGCTACCCCTACCCGAGAGGTCAGCATCGATCGATACTGAAGAAGACGGGTCGATCCTACCCCTACCCGAGAGGTCAGCATCGACCAATGCTGAAGGAGACAGGTCGATGCTACCCTGATACAATACTTTTTAGTCTCTAGGAGGTATCAATAACTCCAATACGTGTAGTATGAAGGTTATCAATCCATAAAGGGATTTATCCTAATCACTAAGAATGCAAGGTTCATAAGTAATTTAAGCTAAACAATGTAGTTTATGATTAAGTATCCAAATTCAAACCAACAAAAGCAATACTAAATGAGTTGTAATTCAAATAACAAAAGCGGAACTAGAGATAAGGTTATTGATATAAGGTGATCAAAATCTAATTAGTGGTGTTCATTCAGTTAAAGAAGCTAATTCCTAGGCAATAGATCTCTAATCTTGATTAGTTCTTTTTCAAGCAACTAATCACTATGTTAATTATCAAGTCCATTAGCAAATTTTCATTTGTGGATTATCAACTAACAAGCATTAAGAATCATAACAAGATCAACCAAAGATATGCCCTAAACAACTAATATCTTAGGTTAGGAACATAAATCTCTTGTCTAGTTCATCTTGGCATTTCATCAAACACTTGGTGTTCATGAAATGCCTTATGTTCTAGATCCACTCTTTCAAGCTAGATCTAGCATTGGGGACTCTAGACAAGAAGGAATATAAGATTATCTAACCCTAAACACCACTAATCAAACCCTAGATCACCCTTATCTACTTCCTCTCAAGATCCTAAAAGGACTACTCAAGATCCATCAAGAACACCTCAAAATCGATTATGATAGAGGATGATTCCATGGATAGATGTTTGATTAATCAAGATACAAAGAAGATTGATGGAAGAGATTGATGGAAATAAATACTAAATTGCAATAATCAAAAGGATCCTTCTTACAAATCTCAAACTCTCTCAAAGGTAAGAGTTTTGAGCATAAGAAAAAGCATACATTAAAAATTAGGTTTAGATGAGTATTTATAGGAAAAGTGGGCAACAAGATTGACATCAATGTCACAAATCGATGTGTATGGTCGATGCTAAGGCCCTGGAGTTGCATCTGGCTTCTACATCGATTTGTGGGAGGTTCTGGGTCGATGTGAATTCCCCAGAAGCTGAGCATCGATGTGTTGCATCGATGTGAATGGGGTCTTGATCGATGCTAAGGCCCTGGAGTTGCATCTGGCACCTACATCGATTTGTGGGAGGTTCTGGGTCGATGTGAATTCCCCTGAAGCTGAGCATCGATGTGTTGCATCGATGTGAATGGGGTCTTGATCGATGCTAAGGCCCTGGAGTTGCATCTGGCACCTACATCGATTTGTGGGGGAGATTTTGGTCGATGTGAATTCCCCTGAAGCTGAGCATCGATGTGAATGGGTGCATGATCGATGTGAATGCTGAAAAAGCTCCCAAACGTCTTTAACCGCTTCTCTTGCTCCCGAACCGAATGGTCTTAAGCCAACTTCGTCAAATGCCTCCAAAGTACCTAAAAAGGACTCCAAAACATGCAAGACACTCTAGGACCTAGTATGAGAACCCTAAAACTCTAAATGAGACAAAACAAGTATGATATGCCATGAAGATCCAAGTAAATGATCTTAAATCTATATGAAATGCATTATAAATACATGTAGAATATGCACATATCGACCGATGCTAAGCTGGTATCGACCGATACCAGCCGACAAGAAGAAGAAAGGAAACTTCTGTTTTCCTTATTTTACCCGGAGAACTTCCTGTTTCGACCCAATTCGACCTAGACCTATATGTACTCTATTTTTAGCCTCTTGGAGGCAGCTACCTTTTGTTCTATTCAGAATTTTTGCTATTGAATCATTGTAAGCTTTTGAGAAGAATCTCTGCATCTATTGAGAAGAATTCTAAACCCATTCTCTCTTTATTTATATTATGATTTCTTCAGGTCTTTGCTTGTTCTTCGTTACTATGTCTGAGTAGTTCCTTAGTTAGGTTAGGGTTTTCAAGGGGATCCATGAATCATTGAATAAGACACAGATATGGATTTATCTTTTGTGGTTTTCGCTTATTGTTGTATTTATTGCCTAGAATTGAGCTAACCGCTAGGTCTATGAACTAGGGCTTAATCTAATAGCGCGGGAGTGTGAAGATTGCTAGAAAGAACATAAGCGATCGAATCACCTAGTAGCACGAGAGTGTATTGGGATGATTTGTGAACATATTGAACTTGCTCGTTAAATCTGATCTAGAATTCTATGAGCACGAAAGTGGATTAGGATGCTAGGTTTAGTAACCATGAGCACAGAAGTGGATTGGTTAGATATTTATGTTTGAGTTTGAAACTTGCTTTTAATTATTCCCTGAATAGTTATCTGATTTATGATCTCTGGATTCCTGCGAATAAACCCTCGACCTAACGTTTTTTCTTTATTCAATTTACATCGTTTAAATCGCTCTCGTTACCTTTCCAAAACAAACCTTATTTCTGTCTTAGCTTAATTTCATAATTGTGAGAATAGTAGTGTAACCTTGGTCTCTGTGGATTCGATCCTAAAGTACTGCATTGCCAACCGTTATGATTGCAGTAGTGTGAACTTTAGTTTTAATTGACTGAGTGAAAACGCTTAAATCAATTTGGCGCCGTTGCCGGGGATCAATAGCGTTACCTTCAACTCTGAATTTGAGATTTAGCCTAAGATTTACTAACGTACTCCACTTTGTTCTCTTGTTCAGGTAACCAGCAGAAAAACTGAATAGAGTTACCAGAAGCAAGGGATCCGAAAGCCTTCACGAGCTCATCAACGAAGAGCTAGCAAGGCTAGAACGAACGAACAGACGAGCAAGATCAATTCCCGTCATCATGGACGAACAGAACAACGAGCAACATAATGCTGCAGCCGCTGAGCTCGCAAGGCTGCAACAACAAGTGCAACAGTTGCAACAGCAACAACAACAGCAGCAACAACAGCAGCAACAGCAGCCTGCCATTGGGGACTTGGACAGGCCTCACGCTTTCTACCAGAACAGAGCTGCCATCCGCCCACCGGCTATCACGAGGTAAGACTATGAGATCAAACCTCATATGATTGCATTGGTGTAGCAGCACATGTTCCACGGTCTCCCTGCAGAGCATCCAATGGACCACATTGAGAACTTCGAACAAATCTGCAGCACTACCAAGTCTAATGGTGTACAAGCTAATTACCTCAAGTGCAAAATTTTCCCCTTCTCTCTGGCGGATAAGGCACTGAGGTGGCTCAAATCACTCCCTGCCGGGTCATTGACTACTTGGGACGAGTGCATGGCTACTTTCTTAGATCATTTCTACACTAAATCCAAGACGGCATCGCTTTGGAATAAGATCGCGGCTTTTCAGCATCATCCAGGGGAGTCATTTTGCAAAGCTTGGGAAAGGTTTAGAGAGTACCGTAGGGAGTGCCCTCATCATAGGTACTCGGATGAACAGATTCTAAGCATCTTCTACGATGAAGTTGACTGGGATTACAAGAACGCCCTTAATGTTGCGAGCAATGGAGATTTCATGACCGATACAAGAGAAGGAGCGTACCAATTGATAGAGAACCTAGCTGATATATCATGGTTTTTACCCTATTTAAGCCATGATATAAGTCCTTTTTATAGAGTCTTTCTAGTATTTTGTAGTCTTTTAGAGTCTTTTACAGGTCTTGGCACGTTTGGAGGATTATTGGAGATATTGAAGATTATGGGAGCACTTTGGAGCAGAAGCTGAAGTCGTGTTGCTGAGTATCTGTTTTCACGGCCAGTATCGATCGATACCCCCTGGTATCGATCGATACCCATCGCAGCAAGACACGACCCGCGAGTTTT
>PKML01043662.1:18413-51292 GCA_002933935.1 Eutrema yunnanense | reverse complement strand
TGTTAGTTAGTTTATCTGCATTCATTGATTTCCTGAGAAAAACCCTGAGCCTATATTTCCCTGATTGATTTACAACTGTTTAATTTCTGCACTGTTTTTAATTACATTCGTTTGGCTTAGCGTAATTCGACACTTCATAATCTATTGTGTGATCTCTGTGAGTCTTCTGTGGTTCGACCCCTAGCTTTACTATAACAACTGCTTTAGTACTTTAGGGTATTAAATTGAGCATATCACTAGCTGCGAGTTCTGGGAATCGATGTCCCGAGTATGACAGGTCTAAACGCCCAAATGGTGTAGACTCGCAGAAGATAGACGAGCTGCCTGCAAAGGTGAACCTACTACTAAAAGGGAACCAGAGAAGCTAGCGTGCACGCATTTGAAGAAGTTGATTAATGTTAAGGTCGACAACATGTACAACGACCTCAACAGCAAGTACGAAGCCGTATGCACTCATTTGAAGAAGTTGGACACTCAAGTTGCTCAAACTGCCGAAGCAATTAAGAGGCCGCAAGGGGTTCTTCCAGGAAAGGTGAAACAGAACCCAAGGAATGAATTCATCAACTCCATCACACTCAGAAGCGGGAAAGCACTAGAAACTGTTGCACGAAAAGGGCAGGATACTGATGCCGTAATCAAACTAGAAGGAGATGACAAAGAAACCGCCCCAAAAGAGACGGTACCTACAGATGCAGGCGATGGAGATGAACCGCAAGCGCAACCCCCTATGCGTATCTACACTCCGAGAGTTCCGTACCCTACCCGTCAAAGGAAGCCGCGCAAGGACTTATAAGAAGCAAAATGCAGGGAAATGTTGAAAGATCTCGTGCTGAAGCTTCCTCTGGTCGATGCGATCCAAATGATGCCCTCGTTGAGGAAATATATGAAGAGCTTGGAGACGAGTAAAATGTCTACCGACGACGGTGTCATGATGGTTTCCAAGGACTGCAATGCGGTCCTCCAAAACAAGATGCCAAGGTAGCTAGGCGATCCGGGGAAGTTCATTCTCTCAGTACAGATTGGGGCAATGACTTTTGCTTGCTCTTTGTGTGATCTCGGTTCTAGCGTTAACTTGATGCCATATTCCGTGGCTAAGCGACTCGGGTTCACAAAGTTCAAGCAAACAAAGATCTCCTTGGTATTTGCCGATGGTTCTGTGCGACTCCCTGTTGGTGTACTTGAGGATCTGCACGTACGGATTGGAGACACCTTCGTTCCTGCAGATTTCGTGGTTCTAGAACTTGATGAAGAACCAAGGGATCCACTCATATTGGGGAGACCCTTCTTATGCACAGCGGGAGCCATAATAGATGTGAAAAATGGGCAAATAGATCTCCACCTTGGAGACATTGTGATGAAGTTTCAAATGGACAATATGCTGAAGAAGCCTATGTTAGACGGGCAGACATTCTCAATTGATGACTCACTGGAAGTCGACAACGAGGTCGTCAAGGAAATTTTGACAGATAACCCATTGGAAACAGTTTTGACAAGGGCTGAGAATGAACACGGGTTTATGAGTGATGATGCACAAGGTACGCTAAGATGCTGGATTCGACAATAGAGATGATGGTACAACACATCGGCCTAGATGGAGCCGCTAAGAAGCCTCTAACGACAAGTTATCCCGCGCCTCTTGTTGGCATGTGGAACAAGTTAAAACCCCAAAAAATCGAACTCAAATCGCTTCCAACAGGGCTAAGGTACGCCTTTCTTGGTCCTAATTCTACATATCCTGTGATCATCAACGCTGAGTTGAACAATGTTGAGACTGCTTTGCTTCTATGTGAACTTAGAAAGTATCGTAAGGATTTAGGCTACTCACTAGACGATCTCTCAGGGATATCACCGGATCTTTGCATGCATATGATACATCTAGAGGACGAATCGATGACTTCGATAGAACATCAGAGACGGTTAAACCCGAACCTCAAGGATGTTGTAAAGAAAGAGATAATGAAACTTCTAGAGGCGAGCATTATATACGCTATCTCTGATAGTACTTGGGTGAGCCCGATCCATGTTGTGCCAAAGAAGGGTGGTGTAACAGTTGTTAATAATGAGGAAAATGAGTTGATCCCAACTACAAATGTTACGGGGCACATGATGTGTATTGATTATCGGAAGTTAAATGCTGCTACTCGCAAGGATCATTTTCCTTTGCCTTTTATCGATCAAATGCTTGAAAGATTGGCTAACCACCCCTACTACTGTTTTCTATACGGCTATTCTGGTTTCTTCCAGATTACCATCCACCATGACGACCAGGAAAATACCACGTTCACGTGTCCTTATGGCACTTTTGCCTATCGCAGAATGCCGTTTGGCTTGTGTAACGCCCCATAAACTTTTCAGCGATGCATGATGTCGATCTTCACCGATTTGATTGAGGACATAATGGAGGTTTTCATGGACGACTTCTCTGTCTATAAATCCTCGTTCTCTGTTTGTCTTTCTAATTTATGCAGGGTATTGCAATGCTGCGAGGAAAAGCACCTGGTGTTGAATTGGGAGAAGTGCCACTTCATGGTCATAAATGGGATTGTCTTGGGCCATCGGATTTCAGAGCAAGGAATCGAGGTGGACAAGGCAAAGATAGAAGTGATGAGTATTCTACAACCTCCTGAGTCTGTCAAGGGGATTAGAAGTTTCCTTAGACATGCAGGGTTCTACAGGAGATTCATCAAGGATTTCTCCAAGATCGCAAGACCTTTAACCCGACTGCTTTGCAAATAGGTCAAATTTGATTTTGAAAACGATTGCCTTGAGGCCTTTCACACAATCAAGGGAGCGCTCGTTAGCGCACCAATAGTCCAACCGCCAGATTGGGAGCTCCCTTTTGAAGTAATGACTGATGCCAGCGATTTCGCGGTAGGAGCTGTTTTGGGACAGAGAAAGGACAAGAAGCTTCATGTTATCTACTACGTTAGCAGGACTTTGGATGACGCACAATGCAAGTACACCACAACCGAAAAGGAACTTCTTGCCATAGTGTTTGCTTTTGAGAAGTTCCGGTCTTATGTTGTTGGATCTAAGGTCATAGTACACACAGATCACGCGGCTCTGAGGTATCTACTCACCAAGAAGGATACCAAACCTCGACTCTTGCGTTGGATCCTTTTGTTACAAGAATTCGACCTTGAGATCAAGGAAAAGAAGGGGATCGAGAATGGCATTGCAGACCACCTATCAAGATTGCGGACGAAGAAATCCCTTTAGACGATCGCCTACATGAGGAGAACGTTTACGCAATTAGCATCGGGAGCAGTGACCACTATACACCCGCACGCCGCACCGAGCTCCCTGAAATGCCTTGGTTCGGTGAGATAGCAAATTACTTGGCCGCAGAGAAGGAACCAATTGGCTTTGCGGGAAACAAGAAAAATAAGTTTTTGAGGGACATTCGACGGTATTTTTTGGGACAAGCCATACCTCTATAAGCAATGCTCGGATGGCGCCTTTCGAAGATGCGTTTCGGAGGAGGAGATTCCTGGTATCTTATTCCACTGTCATGGCTCGAGCTATGCGGGACACTTCGCCACGTTCAAAACGGTGTCCAAAGCTTTGCAAGCCGGGTTTTGGTGGCCGACTATGTTTCACGATGCACATGCTTTCATCTCCAAGTGCGACTCATGTCAAAGGCAAGGGAATATCAGCAAACAAAATGAAATGCCTCAGAACTTCATCTTGGAGGTTGAAGTGTTCGACGTGTGGGGGATCGATTTCATGGGTCCTTTCCCGTCATCATATGGAAATCAATACATCCCCGTCGCCGTAGACAATATGTCTAAATGGGTTGAAGCGCTGGCTAGCCCAACTAACGACGCCAAGGTAGTTTTGAAGATGTTCAAGACAGTGATATTCCCAAGGTTCGGTGTACCTCGAGTAGTGATCAGCGATGGCGGGTCTCATTTAATCAACATGATCTTCGAGAGTCTTTTAAGGAAGCACGGAGTCAAGCACAAGGTGGCCACTCCTTATCACCCCAGACGAGTGGACATGTTGAGGTTTCCAGCAGAGAGATCAAGGGCATCCTGCAAAAGACAGTGAATACAACGAGAAAGGACTGGGCAATGAAGCTGGATGATGCTCTTTGGGCGTACAAAACCGCCTACAAAACACCACTCGGGACAACACCGTTCCACCTGGTTTATGGAAAATCATGTCACCTCCCGGTAGAGCTCGAATACAATGCGACATGGGCTGTAAAGTTGCTTAACTTCGAAATCAAATATGCTTCTGAGCGAAGAACGATGCAACTCCACGAATTGGAGGAAATTCGTCACATGGCTTACGAGAGCTCGAAGATCTATAAGGAGAAGACCAAGGCTTATCATGACAAGAAGATAGCTCCAAAAACCTTCACTGTAAACGATCAGGTGTTGCTGTTCAATTCTCGTCTTAAACTTTTCCCAGGAAAGCTGAAATCGAGATGGTCCGGACCATCCACCATTAAGGAAGTGCGACCGTACAGAGCCGTAGTGTTGCTGAACACCACAAGAGACGAGTTTGTGGTCTTGTGGTTAACGGTCAGCGCCTCAAACAATACCTTGCCGACGTAGGACTCGATGGCGAAGAACAATTCTATTCGATGAGCCTCCCATCGCCTAAAAAGGCTAATGACTTAAAACAAGCGCTTGGTGGGAGGCAACCTACCGGTACGTTTTTCTTTTAATTTTAATTTTCCCTTTATTTTATTTGAGTCTGTTTAACCTTCATCCTCATTTATTTTCACACCGGGACGGTGTGAAGTAAGTCTGGGGGAAGGTACCTATCGTTACCAACGCTATGTTTCTTTCTTTTGTTTTTCTCTTGAGTCATTTTTATGTTTTATTGAGTCAAAACTTGTTGGAGATTAAGATCACTACCTTTGAATTTTTAACGTGATTTTGCATCTAAGTGACCTTTGTTACAGATTTAGCTTCCGATAAGACTAATGAACAATCTAAAGGCCAAACAGTTAATCTGAGGCATCCATATTTCCAGAAAATTTTCAAAATTTGAGCTAGTTTATGCGCTCTTCCTTTGACCTCATCATCGTGATTGGTATCTTCAGAGCTTGACTCCTCATTCGTATCTGACAAGGCAACCCGTGTTAAAGTATGGTACTTATCTCCCTCATTTTTAATTAAAAATCAGAAAAGATGAAATGATTTTCTTTCGAGTAAAGGACTAGGAAAATTTCCATTGATCCCACTATTTTACTTCGAAGGAGATGATCACACTAAGGGTGGGAGCGAGGTTAGAAAAATTTCCGAAGATAACACTATTCACCTACACCTTAGATTAAAAGGGTGACAGTAAAATGAAACGGGGATTAGGTGGCAATAAACCATCAATCCTCGTGTTCCATCAGTCTTTAACCCTATGGAAAAGAAATGAGAAAAGAATAAGTATGGGGGAGAGGAAAGGTACCAAGGGTTGTCTTGTCGCAATATTGAAAGGGAAAGAGTCTATAAGGTTCTTGGCACTATGATCTTTGATGAGACCCAGCAATGATAATTTTGAGATTGTTCTGTGAGATTATGTGTTGAAGCTGAGAGGCTGTGAATGTTTGCAGAGAAGTACATGGTGGTCCAATCAGGAGCTAGTCTAGCAATACGTGGATTAATAAGTTGACGGTCATTGCGGGATTTTAAAGGTAGTGTGAATCTCCGAGTTTTCAAACTTTTCTTCCTTGCTAGTCTTCTGTTTGCTTGAAGACAAGCAAAAGACTAAGTCTAGGGGAATTGATATGCTTGGTTTTTACCGCTTTCTAACGTATGTTTTAATGTTTCTTTCAAATGTTTTATCGAGTCAAAGTCCGTTTTAGAGTCTTTTAGTCTTCTATTTAGATATCTCAGGTAAAAAGGAGTTCAAGGATGAAATTGGAGTCACGAGGGTAAAAACGCACAAAACCGTGAAGAAAGAGCCAGTATCGGTCGATACAAGTGGAACAGATCGATGCCACCCCTACCCGAGAGGTCGGCATCGACCGAGGCTGAGGAAGAGGGGTCGATGCTACCCCTACCCAAGAGGTCAGCATCGACCGATGCTGAAGGAGACGGGTCGATGCTACCCCTACCCGAGAGGTCAGCATCGACCGATGCTAAGCTAGTATCGACCGATACCAGCTGACGAGAAGAAGAAAGGAAACTTTTGTTTTCCTTATTTTGCCCGGGGAACTTCCTGTTTCGACCTAATTCGACAGACCTATATATACTATATTTTTAGCCTCTTGGAGGCAGCCACCTTTTGTTCTATTCAGACTTTTTGCTATTGAATCATTGTAAGCTTTGGAGAAGAATCTCTGCATATATTGAGAAGAATTCTAAACCCTTTCTCTCTTTATTTATATTATGATTTCTTCATCTCTTTTCTTGTTTTTCGTTACTATGTCTGAGTAGTTCCATAGTTAGGTTAGGGTTTTCAAGGGGATCCATGAATCATTGAATTAGACACAGATAGGAATTTATCTTTTGTGGTTTTCGCTTATTGTTGTATTTATTGCTTAGACTTGACCTAACCGCTATGTCTATGAACTAGGGCTTAATCTAATAGTGCGAGAGTGTGAAGATTGCTAGAAAGAACATAAGCGATAGAATCACCTAGTAGCACGAAAGTGTATTGGGTTGATTCGTGAACATATTGAACTTGCTCGTTAAGGTTGATCTAGAATTCTATGAGCACGAAAGTGGATTAGGATGCTAGATTTAGTAACCATGAGCACGGAAGTGGATTGGTTAGATATTTATGTTTGAGTTTGAAACTTGCTTTTAATTATTCCCTGAGTAGTTGTCTGATTTATGATCTCTGGATTCCTGCGAATAAACACTCGACCTAACGTTTTTCCTTTATTGAATTTACATCGCTTAAATCACTCTCGTTACCTTTCCAAAAAACCTTATTTCTGTCTTAGCTTAATTTCATAATTGTGAGAATAGTAGTGTAACCTTGGTCTCTGTGGATTTGATCCTAAAGTACTGCATTGACAACCATTATGATTGCGATAGTGTGAACTTTAGTTTTAATTGACGGAGTGAAAACGTTTAAATCAAGCTGCAATTTTTTTTACCAAAAAATATGCCAAATCACTGGTAGGAATTTTTGATTTGTCTGCAAAATCCCAAATGAGTAAAAGCAAAAAAAAAACTACGTTTAACATTTGTTTAGACGTCATACCTCCGTAATCATCTTATATATTAGCGTTTGAAAGATTAGTTAACTCAAAACCAATGGAATGAGAAGAAAAATATAACTCATAGTTTAGAAGGAATACAATACATAGGGAAAACTTGGCATATTGTCAATTGAGCAATGAAACACGGTGACGGACTTATATACAATTTTTTCTAAAACTAAAAGGAATAAAAAGAAACCATTTATAAAATAAGTGGTGGTAGAGAAACAATAACAAATATGAAAAAAACAAAAAAACGAATTCTCGAAATTTTTGATAACAAATATGGCAAAATAAGGCCGAGCTCTGCTCTAACTCTGCCTATAGCATTATATACAATCACATGTTCACGCCGCATTTTGTCCGGATAGCGCCGCAATTTCTTTTACCAAACAATCTGCCAAAGCACTGCAAAGAATTGTTGATTTGTCAGCGAAACTGCAAACGAGTAAAAACGAAGAAAAAACTACGTTTAACATTTGTTTAGACGTCATACCTCCATAATCATCTTATATATTAGCGTTAAAAAGCTAAGTTAACCCAAAACAATGGAACGTGACGAAAAATATAACTCATAGTTTAGAAGGAATACAATACCAAGGGAATACTTGGCATATTGTAGATAAAACAATGAAACAAGGTGATGGATTTTTATAAAATTCGTTCAAAAAGGAATAAAAAGAAATCATTTATAAAAGAAGTGGTGGTAGAGAATTAATAACAAATATGAGGAAAAAAAAAATGAATTCTCAAAATTTTTGATAACAAATTTGTTAAAATAAGGCCGAGCTCTGCTCTAAATTTTCCTAGAACATTATATACCGTCGCATGTTAGGGCCGCCTTTTTCCGTACGGTTAAGACAACGCCACCATTTCTTTTACCAAACAATCTGCCAAAACAAGGCAATGAATTGTCGATTTGTCTGCGAAATCCTAAACGAGTAAAAACAAAGAAAAAACTACGTTTATCATTTGTTTAGACGTCATAAATCCACAATCGATCGTCTTATATATTAGCGTTTAAAAGCTTAGTTACCTATAAAAATAGAATGGAAGAAAAACAAGTACTCATAGTTTAGAAGGAATAGAATACCCATGGATTACTTGACATATTGTCGATAGAACAATGAAACCCATGATAACGAACGAAAACTAATTCTAAATTTTCTCAAAAGTTGTTATAAAACTGCATGGAATAAAAAGAAATAATGTTTACAAGAAATGGTTGTTGAGAAACAAGAACAAATATTAAAAAAAAACTTAAATAATTAAATTCCCGAAAATTTTGATAACTAATCTACTAAAATTATGCCATATTGTGGTCTGCGAACTCCATACTCTAAATTTTAAACTAGAGTTTACCAATTTATGTCTATGACCAGATCATTTATATACATAGGCCCTGAAATATTTTGAGGCTCATATTTATGAGCTTTTTCTTTTATAAATTTTTGTAGCCTTTTTGTTTGCCATAATTCTATAAGATTTTGCAAGGGTCACATGATATTCGCGTCTGTGACATTTGTCATTGATGTGATCATCAAACCATCCGAGAAGACCCATGTGCCTTGTTCAGGACAAATGAAGACAACGATCAACTGGTCCAGCCCAACGACCACTTGGACTACATTCTCACCTCATCTAGAGCACGGGTCGAAGTGGATTCAGTCCAATCCGAGTTCAGGTAAAGAAGTTATTCAATTCTCAACTCAGGCAAATCCGAGCTTACTCGATTTAGACATGCGCACGTTCAATGGAGGCTTCCAATGGAACCAGAAAGAATTAAGCTATGAACCAAATTGTTCTGGAATCTTGATCCATAACAGAATCAGGGAATATTGGAGTCATCTCAAAAACGGTTCAGACGAGAAAGATATGAATTTTATAAACCGAGGGATCTGCTTCAGGCCCAATTGCGCGATTGAGCCAAAGATCGTGCTGCACACCCCAACTCAGGTACGATCTCGACACGAAACCAATTGGGGAATCTTAATGGATCTCTTAGGGTTCCAACAAGCTCAATATCAGAAGATATGGACATCGGAACACAAAGTTCCATATGCCTAAATGGGTCGACGTGGTGCTATACTTGAAGAGTTCAAGGCCCAGTTCGTTTACGAGTTTACAGACTTGTGTGGCATCCATGATACATTTCTAAGCCCAATAAGGAGTTCAAATTCGTGGCCCCAAGAATAATAAACAAGAGGAAGAGCAAGAGTCATATTTCAAATTTCAAACTAAGTTTTAATGTTCTGTCATTTTCAAGAATAGTTATTGTCCTCTCTCTCCTTCATGCAAGTCTTTGTGTTTTCTTTATATTCCTTGTAACCCTATGGACGAAAATCATATAGTATTTTTATCAAAAACCTTTCTTAAGTTCTAGATCCTGTTGATGAGTAATATTCAGCAGAAACTTTCGATTCTTTTGGTGAGTAATATCCTTGAGAATCCATTAAGGAATATCAAGGGCCTTCCGCAACCCTTGTGAAACCATTCATTCCACAACCCTTGAAACAATCTGATTGTTTGCAAGGCCTATCATGTTCTTACCCAACCGAAGAGTGGCGATTCAAGGGAGTTTCTTATTAAGTATATTCCACTTTGATTCTCTTGGATATATATTACTCACCAAAAGCATCAAAAGATTTTGATATCACTCACAACAAGATGATCTAGAAAATTCAGAGAGTTTTGATAAAAGACTAGATAATTTTCGACAATGAGGTTTACAAAGGATATAAAGAGAATGCAACATGTTGCATGAAAGAGAGAGAAAACAACTCGGAAATAACAAAGAAATTAAACGCAAGTTTTTGAATTCAAAAGATAACTCTTGAACTACTTATTGTCGAAAATGTGATTTGCTTTGGCTTGAGGAAGCTCTGCTAAATGGGCTAGTGATGATGTGAAACAATTGCCTCGTTAAAAACCTTTCCAAGAAAACCCAATGAGACAAAACTTGGAGAAGGGAAAAAGAGCACAAAGTGTTTCACATACCCATTTAGTGAGTTCTTTGAGCTTGAATCATCCACGAACGAGATATCAGGAGCTCCGACCCAAATTAAGAGACCCGAGTTTGCGAAACCAAACCCGGTTTACTGTTATATCCATTTGACTTGCGATTTGCAAAAACCCTTTCGAGAAAAACGAAGACTTTGAGCTAAACAGAAGCGAAAGTAGATCAGCTATGGCGAACTTGGAAGATATTCAGATGGTGGATCTCATGTCTGAGCTCCTCCGCCGCCTCAAATGTGCCCCAAAGCCCGACAAACGCCTCATCTTCATAGGTATGTCATCAATCGGTTCCTTTTTTCTTTTATCTCTCGGCGACGTCTAAATTTGCTCGCTTTTCGTTGTAATGTCGTTGGATCCAGAATTTCTTTTGTGTTTGACTGTTTTTCTGTGGATGATTCATGATTAAAACCAGTGTGGTTTGATTGTTTCTTGAATGATCTTGGACTTGTATTTGCTTAAGTAATCCGTAAATAGCTTCTTTGAGCTTCTTGGCTTTAGCTCGGGTCATGGGACCAGTTGAAATGAGCAAAGGATCCTTGGCAATGAATCCCTCAGCTAAATGTGCTTCGGCTAAATCTCCTTCAGTTCTCTCGGCTAACTTTCCCTCAGCAACATTCCTCCTCGTTATCTTTCCCTCAGCAATAGGTCCCTCGTCTAAATGTTCCTCGACTAACTTTCCCTCGGTAACAAGTCTCTCGTCTAAATCTTCCTCAGCTAGCTTTCCCTCGGCAATAAATCCTTTGGCTAAATCTTCCTCAACTAGCTTTCCCTCGGCAACAAATCTCTCGGCTAAATCTTTCTCCTCAGCTTCAAGCTCATCTTTCTTGGTGCTGCCTAGGATCACATCATCCCCCTCTTCTTGAAAAGGATTTGACCTCAAATCTGGCTCATCTGCAATAAAAGGAACTAAGTCAAAAACATTGAAGCTTGAACTAACTTTTATACTTACCTTGGAAATCAATCTGGTATGCATTCTCATTGATTTTCTTGATTATCTCAAAGGACCATCGATTCTAGGTATATGTATAAGTTTGGATTTCCTTTCAGCTGGAAACTATTATTTCCTCAAATGAACCCATACGAGATCTCCAATCTCAAAAATCATCTTGCGTCTGCCCTTGTTGGCTTGATTTGTATATTGCTTTGTTTTCTCCTCAATGTTCTTCCTAGAATTTGCATGAATTTGTTTGACAATCTCTGCCTTCTTCTGTCCATCTAAGCTAAATCGCTCACTCAAAGGTAAAGGCATTAAATCCAAAGGAGACAAGGGATTAAAATCGTAAACAACTTGAAATGGTGAATACTTAGAATCAGAATGCATGGCATGATTATATGCAAATTCAGCATGTGGTAAGCATTCTTTCCAAGTTCTAAGATTCTTTTTGATTTAAACACGCAGCAAGGTTGATAAGGTTCTATTAACCACTTCGGTTTGACCATGAATTTGGGGGTGGCAAGTTGTTGAAAATAACAGTTTAGTTCCTAGTTTAGACCAAAGTGTCTTCCAAAAATGACTCAAGAACTTAGTATCTCTATCAGAAACAATAGTCCTAGGCATTCCATGCTAGCGAACTATTTCTTTAAAGATCATATTAGCTATATGCAACGCATCATCAGTTTTGTGACATGCTATAAAATGTGCCATCTTAGAAAATCTATCAACTACAACAAAGATGGAATCCTTCCCTGTCATAGTTCTAGGCAAACAAACCACAAAGTCCATGGATATATCGGTCCAATGGTGAGCAGGAATAGGTTAAGGGGTATACAAACCGTGGGGTTGGACTTTAGACTTAGTTTGTTTGCATGTAGCACATCTTGCACAGATCCTCTCAGCATCTCTTTTCATGTGTAGCCAATGAAAGTGATCTTGCATCACTTTAACAGTCTTAGAGACTCCAAAGTGTCCCATTAGTCCTCCTCCATGAGCTTCTCTAACTAACAAATCTCGAACAGAACAGTTAGGCACACACAAACGATTACCATAAAATAGATAACCTTCATGTCTATTAAACCGACCAGAAGCAAACTTCTCACAAGCTTTATATATTTCTTTGAACTCAGATTCAGTTTCATATAACTCTTTAAGTTGTTCAAAGCCTAGTAATTTAGCATCAAGAGTAGAGATTAAGGCATACCTCCGTGACAACGCATCTGCCACAATGTTTTCCTTACCTTTTTGTACTTGATAACGTAGGAAAAGGTCTCAATGAAATCAACCCACCTAGCATGCCGTTTGTTGAGCTTTTGTTGTCCCTTTAAGTGCTTGAAAGATTCGTGATCAGTGTGAATCAAAAACTCTTTAGGCCAGTAATAATGCTGCCATGTTTGCAAAGCTCGAAATAAGGCATAGAGCTCTTTATCGTAGGTTGGATAATTCAAGGTAGTTCATCCTAGTTTCTCACTGAAATATGCAATGGGCTTCTTGTCCTGCATCAAAACAGCTCTAATCCCAATACCAGATGCATCAGATTCTATTTCAAAAATTTTAAGAAAATTAGGCAAAGATAGAAGTGGTGAATTAGTAACCTTCTCTTTAAGAGCCTGAAATGAGCTTTCTTGAGCTTCTCCCCATTTGAATCCCACATCTTTCTTGATAACTTCGGTAAGAGGGGCAGCTAGAGTGCTGAAATCTTTGACAAATTGTCTATAGAACCCATCTAGTCCATGGAAGCTCCTCACGTCTCCTATTGTCTTTGGAGTCGGCCACTCTTTGATTGCTTTGATATTTTCTTCATCAACCTTAATTCCATCTGCACTTACCACAAAGCCTAGAAACACAAGGTTATCCGTACAAAAAGTGCATTTCTTAAGATTGACATAAAGATTTTCCTTTCTAAGAACACTTAAAACATAATTCAAATGACTAGCATGTTCTTCTAAGCTTTTGCTGTAGATTAAGATCTCATCAAAGTATACCACAACAAATATGCCTATGAATGCTCTAAGAACATGATTCATTAATCTCATGAATGTATTAGGTGCATTTGTAAGCCCGATTGGCATGACTAACCATTCATATAATCCCTGTTTGGTTTTAAAAGCAGTTTTCCATTCGTCACCTTCTTTCATTCGTATATGATGGTAACTGATATGCTTGGTTTTTATCGTTTTCTAGCACATGTTTTGGTGTTTCTTTTGATTATTTTATCGAGTCAAAGTCCATTTTTAGAGTCTTTTAGTATTTTATTCAGTTATCTCTGGTAAAAAGGCGTTTACGGAAGAAATTGGAGTTACGTGGACAAAAAACGCATGGAACGGTACAAAAAGAGCAGAATTGATCGATGCAAGGAGTGCATCGATCGATGGAGCATACCCAAAATCGATCGATGCACAATTGGCGTCGATCGATGCAACATCATCAGAAGAATCAAAATCGATCGATGCACGAGAGTGCGATTAATTACCTGATAGAACCTTAGAATAATTGATTAGGCACGAGAGTGCGATTAATTACCTGATAGAACCTTAGGTGATCAAAATAACTATTCGCAAAGAGATTTGGTTTAGTTGTTTTGGGAACAAATCAAACTTGAACCAAAAGCTGGTTTAGACTTTAAGATTCGCAAAGAGATTTGGAATTCTAGGATTTAGACTTAGATAATTCTCGCAACGAGAGTTGGTTAATTATATTTTAGTGATTTGAGTTCAAGAACCGCACTAAATCTGAATCCTGACTAGTTAGTTTATCTGCATTCATTGATTTCCTGAGAAATACCCTGAACCTATCTTTCTCCCAATCGAATTACAACTTATTTAATTTACGCATTGCTTTTAATTACATCTTTTGGTTTAGCTTAATTCAAATCTATTTGATCTATTGTGTGATTTCTGTGAGTCCTTGTGTTCGACCCATACTTTACTACAACTACTGCTTTAGTACTTTTAAGGTATTAGTTTGAGGATATCAATTTTGGCGCCGTTGCCGGGGACTCAATTTCGCCATTAGATTTTAGCTTAGAATTTTGTCTAAATCGTTGAGTATCGATCGACACCCTAGTGGTATCGGTCGATACCCGTCGTGAATTTCGGTTACTTACGTTCTTGACTTTTGTGTTTCAGGTGCATGCCTCTTCGTGAAACCAAAAGGAACAAGAACACTCCGCTAGTTGACCTGTCAAACGAGCAGCTAGCACAGTTGGAACGTACAAACAGAACAACAAAAAGGCAAGTAGAGATGAACAACAATACAATGATTTTGATTCAGGATGTTGCTGGAGCTTTGAGAGACCAAGAGGGTCAATTGTGCAATGAGAGAGGGCAGCGAATTGATGAATCTGGAAATATCATTGTCCCTGCAATTGCTGTGAATGCAGGGAACGCTGTGATTAATCGCGGTAGGACGATCGGTGAGTACAACAGGCCTGATCAGTTTTATGCCAATCGATCAGCGATTCGCCCTCCTGCTTTTCAGAGGAATGACTTTGAGCTGAAACCTGCATACTTCACTTTTGTGGGTCAGCATCATTTTCATGGTCTTTCCAATGAACATCCCATGGACCATATTGAGAGGTTTAAGGATTTGGTCACTAGCATCAAGAGCAATGGAGTGTCCTATGATTACAAGCTCTTCCCATACTCTCTTGGTGGAGATGCAACTTACTAGCTGAAGCAGTTACCTCCGGGATCACTGAGTACTTGGGAAGAGACTAAGACTGCTTTCCTGAACAACTTCTGTGATGATGCACGATCCGAGGATCTCAAGAACAAGTTTTCTCAGTTTTCTCAAGGACCGACTGAGGCCCTCAAGGCTGCTTGGATTTGTTTCAGGTCATATCAGAGAGATTTCCCGCACCATGGTTTCACTTAGGTTCAGATGCTGGGTACTTTCTACAGAGGAGTCGATTGGAGGTATCAGATGTCTTTAGATGCTGCAAGTAATGGGAATTTCAACACCAGGTATCTCGACGATGCCTATGTGCTTATTGAAAACTTGATTTCTAGCAATAGTACCAAGAATGCAGACATGGAGCGCAAGAAGCAAGCTGGTAACTTGGATTGCACTCAGATTGCTGAGGTGTATGCTAAGTTAGATTCAATGCACAATTTGTTGATGGGCAAGCAGCAGAAGGCTGTTTATCTTGCTGAAAAGGATGAAGTGGAATATGTTAACCACATTGATGGAGTTGGATTTCAAGATCAAAGGTATGAATGCCCACCCACACCACCCAGAACTTCTGAGAGCAAGATTGAATCTATGTTTGAACAGCTTCTTCAAGGACAGCAGAAGCTAACTGTGGAATTCAATGGGAAGATTGATGTCCTGTACAATGATCTGAGTGGAAGGATCGACGCTATTAATATTCAGTAGAAGGTGCTGGAAACTTAGGTAGCTCAGACTGCAGCAACTGTCAAGGAACTGATGGGTCATTCACAGAACGAATACGTCACTGCTATCCCCTCGAGGAGTGGAAGAGATGTACACCCAGGAGTTTAAAAGAGCTTAACTGCAAAGATTTTGGTCAATCTTACCAAGAATGACGATGTGATTTCGGATACCACCCTTGTGTCGACCGTTACTCCCTTGTATCGATCGACACACGTCCAAAGTTCTGCCAAGGACGATTCCAGAACAAAAGCATCGATGGACACCACCCCTGAGTCGGTCGATACCAGCTTAGCTGCTGCAACGAAACCCGAGTTGAGTGCAGAACGGGTTTACAAACCCAAGGCGCCATACTCCATACCACCCAGACACCTCATAGACCCCATTTCTCCAAAGTAGCTGCTTGGCTTTGAAAAGATGGTATGAAAGATTCCCCTCACACTAACTTTTGAAGAAGCTCTAGAGTACCGCCCTCTGCTGAGTCACTTCCGAGATTGCAGAGAAACTCTGGAAGAGATCGAAGTACTCTTTATCAAATCAAGAAGCAAGTCAGTGCCGCTAAGACAGTTGACCAAGAGGGAAGACCCATGAATATTCTCAGTTCCATGCTCTATCTCTGGAGTTGAATTCAAAGAGTCTCTCGTTGACTCGGGGGCTAGCGTCAATGTCATGTCAAGGGCAATTGCAGAGAGATTGAGAGTTGTTATTCGATCTTCCAAGTCATCTATCACATTCGCGAATAGTTCCACCTCACTTCCATATGGTACAATCCCTGATTTGTTGGTTAACGTAGGAGATATCCTGGTTCCTACTGATTTTCAAGTTGTGGAGATGAGTGCACACTCTTGTACGCATTTGATTATTGGAAGACCATTCATGGCTACTGTTGGTGCCATTATGGACACACCCAGCAAGAGAATCTCGTTCTCATACATTGACAAGGAGGTGTACTACGAAGCCATTTCTACTAGAGGAACTCCCACACATATCTCTTGCATCACCATTGTTACAGGAGAGACATTGGTAATTGATATTTTGGAAGAGCCTCCTGACGAGCCAACTGTCATAGACCTTCTAGATGGTCCTTCTGTCATCACCAAGAAAGACGTCAAAACAACTAAGGCAAAGAAGAAGGTGAAGAGCAAAAGAGTAAAAAGTGTTCCCCATGTGACTTTAACCCCTCAGAAGTACAATGGAGATTCAATTGAACATAAGGTGAAGTGCAAGGGAACTTCAAAACCATTCTCTAAGGCTA
Source organism: Eutrema yunnanense (assembly GCA_002933935.1). NCBI lineage: Eukaryota > Viridiplantae > Streptophyta > Magnoliopsida > Brassicales > Brassicaceae > Eutrema > Eutrema yunnanense. The sequence goes on along the minus strand of PKML01043662.1, from coordinate 34,537 downwards.
GAGTTATTCTCACTTCGGAGCTGAAAGAGAAAGCACAGAAGTTTGTGGAGAGCATGATGAGCAGAATTCTGAAGATGGCGATGTCAAATTGTGGAGCTTGTTTTGGTGCAAGCTCTCATTCTTATCCGGACTGATTGTCCGTACAGTCAAGCTCGTGACGTAAAAAAAGCGCTTGGTGGGAGGCAACCCACTGGTGAGTCTGTACATAAGTCTTTTATTTTTCTTTTTATTTTTCTTTTTATTTTTCGTTTCTTTTGAACCTATGTCAGCTTTATTTTTGCATTTGAACTCATGGATTTATGCTTGATTATCTTGTTGCTATTAACTTGTTTTTGAGTGTTCCTAGCAGTGCTAACTTCTAACACTTTGGATCACTTTCCCTGGGTTAAGCAACTCGATACCATTGATTTGAAATCAGTGTGTCGACATACAACTGGTGTCGATCGATACCAGTCTGTGTCGATCGACACTCATCACCTTCACAGGTAAGATTGGCGATTTTCACAATCTACTTGGTTCATTTGTTTTCTTTCACAAACCTTAGGCTAGATAACACTGGGGACAGTGTTGTTTAAGCCAGGGGGAGGTAGTCGCTGACATTGTTTTTGTTTTTCTTAGAGTCAGTCTTTTTTGAGTCATTCGTTGTTTTATTGAGTCAAAATTTGTTGGAAACTGTGATCTTTTTCTTGACTCTATTGTTCTGACTTTGCTTCCAAGTGACCATTGTTACATAATCAGTATTAGATCGACTAATGAAAAATCCAAAGGATGATTAGTTAACTAGAAGACACTCATGTTTCCAGCAAAGTTCTTTAAAGCCCGAGCCAAATTTTTGCACTTCATTGATGTCATTGATGTCCATAGAGCTTGATCCCCACTCGTATCTGACAAAGGAAGCCACGTGTTTAAAGTGATGGTATTTCTCTCCCTGTTACAAGTTAATAAATAAGATGCATTAAAAGATGAAATGATTTTCTTCTGAGTAGAGGGTTAGGAATGTTTCCAGCGATCCCATTATTCTACTTGGTGAGAAATGATCACACAAAGGATTGGAAGCGAGGCTAGGATTTTCCTATGATGTCATTATTCGCCTACACCCTTTGATACATTGAGAGGGAAGAACCGGGGATTAGGTGGCAAACACCATCAATACTCGCGTCTCATACCTTGATGTGTATATGCAGATCTAAAAAAAAGAAGAGAACATAATAAGAAATAAGTCTGGGGGAGAGAAAATGATACCAAAAGTGTGAAAAAGGGTGGTTCCTTATCATGATATTATATGGGAAATAATCTAGAAGGTTCTTGGTATTAATCACAGCGATAAAACTGGCGATGATGAGTTTAATTGAACGATGTTGTGAGATAATGTGTGTAGTCTGGGGAAGCTGCGAATGTCTGAGGAGAAGTACATGGTGGTTGGTTTTGGAACTGGCTAGGTGACATTTGGGTGCTTGGAAAAAGGGTCATTGCAATGTTTCATGAACAGGTGAGTCTCTGTGTTTTCAAACATCTTTCTCTGGTTTTGTCTTCTATTTGCTTGAGGGCAAACAAATGATAAGTCTGGGGAAGTTGATATATCATGGTTTTTACCCCTTTTAGACCATGATATATGTCCTATTTATCGAGTCTTTCTAGTGTTTTCGTAGTCTTTTAGAGTCTTTTCAGGTTTTAGCACGTGTGGAGCACAATTGGAGAAAAGGAGCCGTTTTGGGTGAAAAGGAGCCGTTTTGGGTGAAAATGAGCATATGGAGATGCAGAGTCATGCAAAGATGTCAGAAGTTTGGCATTCGTTGAAGAACTTCCCACCGATGGATTGAGCTTAAATTTGGATATAAAACAGATTAATGGATTAGCTTTCATTTGGAAGTGGGAGGTCATTCCAACGGTGCGATCGAAAGTTATGCCAGTTTTCGTGAAGACAGTCCAGTCTGGCGAGCATAAGAATCGACACAGAGGATGAGTATCGACCGATACTGACTTCAGGAAGAAGGAAACGTGACTTTTTACAAGTTTGAAGTTTACAAATTGGTCCAGAAGTCTTTAATTATTACAATAAGCCCCGGAACGTGTTTTAGCATTATAATTAGGTTTTTCAGCCACTTTGATGGCTACGCTTTTTGATTACTCTTGATTCTACTTTGGTTTTTGGAGAGACAACTCTAAAATCCTGTTTCTTATTGATTTCTCTGATGATCTATTCAATCATGTTGTTTTCATTCTCCATGTCTTAGTAGATCCACTTTAGGTTCAGGGTTCTCATAAGGGTTTTCTCTGAATGCTAGGTTGATTAGTTGATTAGGATTGACCATCTGAATTAGTTCTTCATCTTAGGTTGTGTTCAAAGCTAATTCTAGGTTGACGAATCTGGAGCTTAGATCTTAGGATAATTGATTAGGCACGAGAGTGCGATTAATTACCTGATAGAACCTTAGGTGAGCAAAATAACTATTTGCAAAGAGATTTGGTTTAGTTGTTTTGGGAACAAATCAAACTTGAACTAAAAGCTGGTTTATAATTTAGGATTGGCAAAGAGATTTGGAATTCTAGGATTTAGACTTAGATAATTCTCGCAACGAGAGTTGGTTAATTATACTTTAGTGAGTTGGGTTCAAGAATCGCGCTGAATCTGAATCCTGACTAGTTAGTTTATCTGCATTCATTGATTTCCTGAGAAATACCCTGAACATATCTTTCTCCCAATCGAATTACAACTTATTTAATTGACGCATTGCTTTTAATTACATCTTTTGGTTTAGCTTAATTCGAATCTATTTGATCTATTGTGTGATTTCTGTGAGTCCTTGTGTTCGATCCCTACTTTACTACAACTACTGCTTTAGTACTTCTAGGGTATTAATTTGAGCATATCATGTATTGCCTATATCATCGAGATGGCGGCCACATATGAGTCTGAACCCCGTCGCAACAAGCGCCGAGTTGAAGAAGCAAGGAAGTATGCTTCGTTAGAGAAGAAGAGGTTGACAAAGGTGGAAAAGAGATTGACTTCACTTTCAACTCAGGTTGCAAACCTTGAAAGGGAGAAGATTGCTCTGAGAGAGGATGCTGTAAATTGAGCTGATTGTCGGTCCTTGCCAACCGGTGCGAGGTTCAAAAGGGGAAGCTGGAAATCGAGATAGCTTCGTTGAAAAAGCAGATCAAGGAGAAGGATGCCTTGCACGCTGTCAAGATCGAAAATGCTCCGAGAAACGCCAGGCTTGAGTCAACCCGTAAATTCGAGGATCGAATTTCTAAAGCGAGGGAGGGATTCGACAAGCTGAAAGATGCTAAGGGCAAAGAACTCAAGTTGGCAGAGATTAATTGTAATATACTGCTCATCGAAGACATCCAATCGGGGAAGCTCAAATCTCTTGCTGACGAGGCGGACAAGCTAAAATCTTAGAAAGCCGAGCTGATTGGCGTTGACGAGGATATTGACAGGATTGAAACTTGCTTGAGGGACGAGCTTAAGGTTTTGCCTCTCTCGGAAGATTCAGGGGAGTCTCTATGCGACGATGAGTCGGCTGATCCTGCCGTGACTAAAGCTGTCACAATCGAGCCTGTTATGACTGTCGAGCATGTTCATGATTCTGTTAAACCCGAGGCAGACCAAGTTGAATAGTCCCTTTTTTTTGTAAGGTCCTAAAGGACATCTTTTTCTTTGTTTTGAGCGTACTCTTTTGAACATATGCCTGGATGGCTTTATCCAATGACATGCTTATGGAATTTTTATCCACTTTGTGTTCTTGTTTTTGCTAAGGTTTTCGATTGATTAGTTAATGGAAAAGTTTAACTGTTTTCGTATGGATTGGTTCCTGAGCCGTTTAGAGTAGGTGAAGTAAGGTTTCGAAGTTTATTTCGAATCTTATACGAAGTGGCGTGTTCTGAAACAATCCGCTTAGTATTGTATGTCGGGATGTTTAAGATGTCTTAGACCAGTGTGATGTGAAGCAAATGATAATTGGGTTTAGGTTTTACTTCGGTTTTAGGATTTGCGATGTAGACTCGACTTACGTTTCCGTTTCGATAGTAAAATTATGAGTGGTTTAGTCGAGATATATCTTTTACTTCCCATGGTCCAGATATATCCGCCTAAATTTTATATAGCGCGCTTTAATCCGTGATGGATTGTAAGAGAACAGTGATCCATATAGGATATTGGTTATAACCCTAAGAGGATGTAAGAGCTTGTTGTTGTGGCAAGCAACATACGAGAATGATGAATGTAAATGCAAAAAAATTATATCGATAAAAAATTAGAAAGTACGAAAAATTTCATTTACAAGAGATGGGAGTATATGTATACGTGCCTACGTACCCTTTTCAGGGATCAAGCCATCCCGTAGTTCATTGTAATGCGGTGATTCTTAGCTAAAGGAGAGTTTTCTCCCTAAGCGAGTCTTCTTGGGGTTTCTCTCGGCTCCCTCGGTTGATCTGTTGTGCCTCCGATGAAATTTCTTCTTCTTGGTTGAGCTGGGTGGCGGGGTAGAAGACATTGCTGTCGATTTGGGTGAACGATAGGCGTTGATGTGGCTAGTCCATGATTACTTCGGTAGTGGCTAGGAATGGCCATCTGAGGATTACTGGAGTCGGGTAGATTTTTCAGCTTCGTAGATATAGAAATCGACGGGGGTTATGAAATCTCCGATTCTGACGGGTACATCGCGTGCCATCCTTTTTGGTATTGTGCGAGACTGATTGGTTATGTTAATCCTCGTCCGGGTCTGCTGAATATGCTTGATTCCGAGGTGTTCATCAGTTGATCTGGAGATAATGCTAAGGCAAGCTCCAGAGTCGCACATGATGTTAGTGAAGTCGACCCCTTGGACGTTGCACGAGATGAAGAATTTCCCTTGTTCCTGAGTTTTGTAAAGTATCTCGATTGGTCTCCCGCGTCTTGCATATGTGAAGAGATCCTCTATTTCCGATGTAGATTCAGTGCTGTTGCGGAAGAACCGTTCGAGTTTGCATTCCTTGAATGCTTTAGTGATTGATATGTCCTCGGGTAGTTTGCGAACTTCTTGAAAAAATTCTTCGAGGTCTTATGTGGCTATCTTTTTCGGATGCCAGCGCTGCGGTGTGGATATGGGAGGGTTTGGTTCGAAAACCGAGTAAGATTTGTAGTAGGAGTTCGCGGTATCGTGGCACATGAAAGACTCGATGATGAAGATGTTACACTAGAGTTTTTATGATTTCAAATTAAGCTAAGACAACAAAAATAATGGTAAGATCGATGGTAACAAAACAAGTAATAAGAAAGATTAAACAATAAGAGAAAATGTTAGGCAATGGATAATTCGCAAAGACACATAACATGAAAGATATCGATTATATAGGGTTTTAATAAGATCCGTTCTTGAACTCAAAATACGAATTTATAATCTTTCCACTGTCGTGGCTCCGATCACTATGTTTTACAAACCAATAGACTCCACTTTTGGAAGGTTATTGTAGATTGAAAACATGCATTAGTTCGAGCAAGTTAAGATTGTTCACTAGACTCCTTAACTCGACTATTGGAAGGTTAAGACGCTTAGGTCACCAAATATTAGATTAAGCAATATAACAAGCTGCGATTTTAGTATTAGATTAAGCAATATAACAAGCTGCGAAAATCCTTGAACAAAGGGGAAGAACTCCTCTTAGAATCTCTTAGAACACAAAACTGTGAAAAGAAATTAGAGCTGGGATTTTATTATGATAGGTGTGTTTTCTGTGGCTGCCCTTAGGTGCCAGAGTCGAAAAACAAGTATATATAGGGTTTAGAGAAGACCTAAGTCGGCCAGGGTTTAGTTTAAGTAAAAAAAGGAAATATAAATTCGTAGAGATGCAGGGTCGGCCAAGGATCTAGGTCGAACTCCTGACCCGTGGTGTGGTCATCGGGTGGGAAGAAAACTCTCTGGGCTGATCCCCTAGACCGAGCTTGGGCTTTATTCCTGCATTGCTTCCTTTGCGAGCCAGACGGACATGTCTCTAGTCGAATTGATGTAAATTCTTCATCACAGATCCAAATGACTTGAAACCAATTCTAGATGAAAGTTAACTCAAAATAATATCTTGTCTCCAAATTTCATTTCAATCCATTCCAGGGAAGGCATCCAACGAACATGAAACGTCTGATGCATCTGTGCTGTCCAATTGGAGAAATCTACTATTCTTGGGTTTTAGGTGCTTGGCTCGTCTTTTTGACTTGGTAAAATGGCATGAACATGATTTAGTGCTCTTTTGCTCCATCATTCATCATTTTTGATGTTTTGACCTATAAAATCTCTAAATACTACAAATACGAGAAAACTATCTCTAAATCCATAAAACCGCATAAAAATACTTAAATAATATATTAAAATCCATATAAAAATCATGTAAAATATAGGTATATCAACTCCCCCAGACGTACCTTTTGCTTGTCCTCAAGCAAAAAAAGAAACTAAGAATAGAAAAGAGGTTTGAAAACATGGGAACTTACATATCCTTTGGAACGCCTTGATGACCATAACCTTCGTGATTCACTAACAACAATATCAACATTAGGTAAGATTTTCCACATACCGAACCAAGAGCTTAGCAACTGTCCCAATCGAACCACAATCAACATAGAGAAGTCCGAAATTTCCTTTGCTAACTCCTTTAGTATCTAGGGCATGCGGTCTCATCGAGTGAGTATCGATCAAAAAACATATACACTCTTTCCCTTTCAAGTCCCTGATGACCAAGACAGTCTTTTTCCTCTTCTCGGTTTCATTCCTCTCCCTTTTCTCTCTACTTCAGATCTTTTATTTATTTATTGTGCTTTTATGAATCAAGGTTTTCATGAGACGCACGCATTGATGGTGCTTGCCACCGAATTCCCGGTTAACTTCCTTGGACATGTTTTCATGAGACGCGAGTACCGATGGTGTTTGCCACTGAGTCTCCGGTTCCCTTCTTTGGACTCGCTTCCATGAGACACGAGTACTGTTGGTGTTTGTCACCGAGTCCCCGGTTCACTTCCGTGCCACTCATATCTTCTTCCTTTTGCATTGAAGTTTTTAATTGAAGGGAAGAGAGAGGGAAACCATACTTTTCACATAGACTTGTCTTATCAGGCTTGAATGAGGAATCTTGCTCGTACGGAGTCAGCGCTGGATCTTTCATATGAGAGAATTAAAGTTCATTTAGTACGGAGTCAGCGCTGGATCTTTCATATTATCAAGAGATGCGACCGTCTTGGTAGGTTGATCCACTTATGGTCATCATGGTCACTAGATCATTAGTACAACTTGGTTAGTTCCTAGAAAAGCTCATTGTTCCTGACTAAATTTTGACTCAATAAAACAACTCGAGAAAAATAAAAAGATTAAGAAAAAATGAACAAACGTATTAGTAAACGATATAATCTCCCCAGACTTATTTCGCACCGTCCCGGTGTGAAAACAAATCAAATTAAGGGAGAAATATAATAGAAAAATAAATAGAAATATAAAGATAGAAAGACGGTACCATGGTAGGACAAAACGTCATAAACGTTGGGTTATCGATATACCGAGGATGAGGTTCTTGACCAAATTTAGATATTTATCCAACTCGGGTTAAAGTGGCTCGACCAGAATGTTTATGGGTTAGGGATTGTCTCGCCACTGGTATTTCTCCCTGGGTAAATTTTCATGGGTTCGGCGATTTGCTGCATTGTTCTGCGATCCGATAAAAATGGATTGGATGAGAGCGGTTCTGCCACCGCTGGCATCACCTCTCTGGACGGATATGGCGATTTGAACCTTCTGCCAAGGTCATCGCAGGGGTCGAGAAATCAAGAGCGGTTGGACTGAGGTCGAGCCGTCGTGAACAAGGGATATCTTTCACGAGTCTTGCCTCTCCTGGTACCGAGGTTGGTTCGATATCTATATATCCTCCCGATGGATTAATTCTTTTGCCTCAGTTTACACCACCGTTGTCGTTTCCGACTGTCCCGAGGCGAAATTTTGCTGGCTCGGGAGTTTGTTGCTTCATACTGAGATTCGATCGAGGTGGGTTGAGTAATAGTGGCCTTGTCGCTGCAGGCGTCACTTCTCTAGACGAAAGCAGTGGTGGTGATGCATCTTGAACCGAGGTGATCCCAGGCGTGGAAAAGTCGAGGACCGTTGGTTTGGGATTGAGCCTTGTGAGATCTCTTGGAAGCACGTACCAGCCGAGGTTTTCAGTTTGCCAGTCATTGGTCCGACCTCCGAGATCATCGTCTTGACTTTTTCTAATAAGATTTTCTTGAGCTTGTCCTGTTCCTCCGTCTTCTTTAGTAACGAGGTGATCATGTCTTTCATTTTGTCTAAAATCGCCGACGTTATTTCAACGGCTGCTACGGGAGTGCCGCTGAGATCGATCGTTCCACCGGTTGTACCTTTCGCGTTGTTGTTCACTTCAGTTTTGATCCTCTGCTGGTTTCGTGTTTTGCTGGAGTTCCAGACGTGAAACAGAATATTTCCTTATTGCTTTAGGTGGCCACCGACTTAAGCTAGGGTAATTGTTGACCTCGGCCCACATGAATTGGTGAGCGAATGCACTTCGGCCATTTTGTAATCTGATGGGTTCGGTGGCGAACCGATTTTGTCTTGGCTCGGCTCAGCTTTGGTCTCTTGGGGCGGATCATGTCAAGGGATTCCTGTTGCGGCTCGGATCTCTCTCCCTTGCTCTCTTCTTTTGCGGCATGGAATTTTAAATCTCGAGTGGGTGAAAACCGACCCTAACAATAACTACTCTCAATGGCATTTATTTGAATTCTTTTGTTAATATTCTCGGATTTGATCTCCCGCGTTTCAACCTCTTCTTCGACTTATTCTTGTTTGTTTGCTTGCGGACAATCAAAATGCAAGTTCGGGGGAGTTGATAGTTGCATATTTTAGTCAGTCCAGTTTAGCATACATGCAAGTTAGTTTTTACATCCTTATAGCATTCATTTTATGGTTTTGATCTAGTTTGCTTTGATTTTAGAGTTTGAGAGTTTTAGATTAGTTCTTGCATGGCTTGGTGCATTGTGAAGTGTTTTTAGGTACCTTTGTACATGGGGGATAATCATTGATCGATTGGAGTTTGTGTCGAGCAAAGGAAATATCAAAGTGAAGACAAGTAGTGCTGCCAAGACCACATCGGTGTGGTGCATCGACCACATGTATCCCGATGCAGCCTTGAGCGTCTCCCGTCTCACTCACATCGGACTGGTGCATCCGGCATCAATAACCCGATACACGTCCACCAGATTTCCTACCAGGGATTTCATCGACCGCTCACATCAAACGAGTGCAAGCCGATGGAACATTACCCATCTCCCATCTAAAACGTATCGGCTACTCATATCGGACACATGAACACCGATGCAAGTCCACCTAATTCCACCAGAGATTTTATCAAGCAAGTGCATTGGCCGAGAGCATGTCGATGGAGTCTTCCCCGACCCTCGACTATATCATATCGGTGTGCTGCATTGGCCACATGCACACCGATGCAGCCCCTGCTCGACCCAAACCCACCGGGTCAATACCCGGTTTGTTCCGGATTGACCCGGTTCGATCCAAAAATCTATAAATAGTCTAAAACTTAATTTATTTGGAGGCTTTTTCTATCTTTTTCTTTCTTTTTAAACTTTTTCTTTCTTTGATTTTAAAAGATTTTGTAAGAGATATATTGAGGTTTTATGCAAGATCTATAATTTCTCGTCTTAATATATCTTTCATCTTTCACTAATAATGTTTAGTAGCACTATCCTTATGCGCGTTTATTGGTTTCTCCATGATTAGAGTAGACCTTTTAGAATCCATGTGATGAGGTGGATTAGGGTGATGATTAAAATAGATCCATGATGTTAGGGCTTATTTTATAACATAGCATTTCTTATTAAGTGTGAGTAATGCTAGATCCATCATGATTTGATTGATTTAGAACTTAGGGGATTTCTCGCCCGGAAGGTGTTCGATGGAGATTTACTTGCTTAGTCTATTGGAATAGATGTCTAAGGAGTTTATTGATTGATTAGATCTTGAGATTAATGCTTGTTATTGTTTAATCACAAATAAAAAATTGTTCTTTATTAGGTAATTAGCAAAGTGATTAGTGCCATGGAAGTGGATTAGTCTTAATTAGTGATCTAAACCTAAGGATTATCAACTGTTTGAGTAATTGACATCATGGATTACCTCTAGAATCTCCCGAAATCAATAACCTCATCCTAGGATTCGCTTGCTTTATCTTGTTTAAACCTTTTTAGCTATATAGTTTGTTTTTCCTCTTTCATTAAGTTTGAAACTTTATTTGAATCACTTAGATTAAGAAGTTTCCCACATTCTTTGTGTGTTACTCTAGAACCTCCTTGGATTGATCCTCAAATGCTACAATGATCGAGCATTTGGGTAATTGATTAAGGATCAAATTATCTCGCTATCACTAGCCGTCGGACGAGGGTGGGATCCACATACCGACAGAGGGCGTGAGACCCATGAACAATGACGGTCGAAACGTTACAAATGCTCAAATAATGAATACTCTCTCTGTTTCACAAATAATAATATTTTAATTTTTTTATTTTTTAGAAAGAATGTTAAATTTATTCAGTAATAAATCACATATTTACAATAAGTGTGAACGTTTTAAGAAAGAGTTTAGCTAACTAAAGACTGAAAATTTTAGACATGTCTAGTTAAAAAACAAAATATGACACTGTCTTCGTATTGTTGTTCTCCTAAAGCGCGTATCTAATTAAGTCTATTTCTCATTTGTTTGTCGGTATGTTTGAAGAGTCGTTGAGGTGTTGAAGGTGCTTCTCCACGCTGTCTTCCATTTCTTTCCCGCCAAACACTATAAACCACTGCCTGAAAAACAAACCTCATTATAAATGGAGGGATGTTACCTTGGGATGAGTCGGAGAGAAAACCAACTAGCGTATTCCAGTCAGTTGTGTATTGCTCCTTAAAAATACCCCGAGTTAGTTGTTCCCAGATATGAGCTGAGAAGCAGCATGAGAAAAACAAAGGTTTCTCGTTCCAGGATGGCTTTGACATAAGATAAAATGGGATTGTATTGTCGGGATCCATTGTTGAATTCTTATTGATGTGCTTAGACAGTCGCGTATAGCCAGACAAACCAGGAAGGAGAATTTTGGAGTTGCGTACTTGAACAAGACTCCTCTTACCCACAGCACTTCAGGTTGGTGTTCCCGAATAGTTTTCCAAGTTTCCTTCGACGATAACCTCTTCTTGAACTTATATGAAGTGTGTCTCCATAGCGCGACATCCGCTGTGTTTTGTCGGGCTCTAGTTTTCTGATTTTCGATTGCTTCTTCAACCTGATTCAACAATGGCGAGCGATGTCACCGTCGCCTACATCTGGTCATAACCTCTTTCATTGTGGCATTGGCCGATATTTCCATATCGATGTACCTTCTTTCTCCAAACATGCTATTCAATCGTCCCATCGAGCACCAAGCATCTTGCCAAAATGAAGTATCTTTTCCGTTATGAATCTCCATTTTATGAAATCCTTTCGCTAACTCCCTGGTTTTAAGGATCTTCCTCTACATCCAGGAACCAGCTTGTGTTTTCTCATTGATTGACCAGAAAGAGCCTCTGCGTATCATATACGTTTTAAGCCAATTAACCCAAATCGAGTTGTCTGTCGAACATATTCTCCAAATAAGCTTAAAAACACAAACTGTGTTGAGATGCTTCAAAATTCTCAAGCCTAATCCTCCCTCGTTTTTTGGTTTACATACCTTTGTCCAAGCTATCTTTGCACGGTGTGGGTTTATATCGGGGCCTGACCAAAGGAAGGCCGAGCAGAGTTTCTCAATATCCTTGATACATGATCCTGGAAGTCGAAATGCACTCAGCCAAAAGTTTCCTAAGCTCATGATCACTGAACTGATTAATTGTAATCGTCCTGCATACGAAAGGTAACGGGTTGTCCATGTGTTAATTTCACCTTGATCTTCTCTACCAGTGGTAAGTAATCGTTTGTCATCATACATTTCGTTAATAACGGGAGTCCCAAATAACGGACTGGGAGCTGTCCTGATTCCAAAGGGAATCGGTCCATTATTGCTTCAAGATTTTCTTGAGAAATACTAGCCATGAATAATGTAAATTTTTCAATACTGATTTTTAGACCTGATGCACTTGCAAACTCATCAAAAACAACAAAGATCCGTTCAATGGATCTCTTCATTCCATTAGCAAAAACAATTATATCATCGGCAAAGCACAAGTGAGTAAGAGGGATATTTTGACATCTCGGGTGAAAACCAATTTTGCGTTGCTGTGCATCTTCATCTAGCATAGCAGAAAGTACACTCATACAAATGACGAATAGATATGGCGACAATGAGCAGCCTTGCCGTAAACCCCTTTCACTTTGAAAATAATCTGCGAGCTCCCCCATTGACTGGAACCGAGAGAGATGCGGTAGAAATGCAAAGATTAATCCAATGATTGAATTTGTAACATCCTGACCTGATGATACATGCCGTTTTAAATTTTGCTATTATTAAGCCCGTAAGCATGTGAGCCCATTTTAAAACCTAGGGATCCTGATAAAGGACTTTAGCAAGTCTAGAGATCAATTACTCTAAATTCCTATTGAGCATAAGAGGTTATCGAACCCATTGGGAAATGATTTCAAGCACAAAGAATGCAAGGCACTAAATGAGTTAAGCTAATTAAGGAAGTTTGATTAAGTAACCAAATTGAAACAAACAAAAGCAACTAAGAAAGATGTAAAAGCAATAAGCAAAGCGAATCCTAAGATGGGGTAGTCGATATTAGGTAACCAAAGCATGATCCAAGGCATTCATTCACACAAACAAGCTATCCCTAGGTTAATGATCTCTAATCTTGATTAGTTCTCTTTCAAGGCACTAATCACTATGTTAATTATTAAATTCATTAGCAAATTCTCATTTGTGAATTATCAATCAACATGCATTGAGAATATAAACTAGATCAACCAAAAATATGCCTTAGACAACTAATCTCTTAGGCTAAGAACATAAATCCTTTGAATAATTGATCAAGGCATTTCATCAAACACTTGGTGTGCATGAAATGCCTATGATCTAAATCCACTGTCTCAAGTTAGATTTAGCATTTAAGAACATTAAACAAAGAAGGATAATAAATAATCTAATCCTAAACTCCTTAGATCATGCCCTGAATCACCTAAATCTAACCCATCTCAAGATCCTAAAATGACTACTCAAGACCCATAAAGAACCCCTCTAAATCGATTTTTATAAGAGAAGAATTCATGGATGGATCTTGGATAATCAACAAGAAAAGAAGATAGGAAGGAGAGATTCAATGAAAACAACTACTAGATTGCATAAAAATAGAACATCTCTCTTACAAAAATCTAAGAACTCTCTCTAAGGAGAAAAGACTTTTTAGACCAAAAAGAGGATAGATCCCAAAATTAGGGTTTTTGAGTTTTTAAATAGATGAGGAGTTGACCGGGTCAACCCGGAATAAACCAGGTTTTGACCCGGATATTTTTGGGTCGGAATCGATCCTTGGTTGTGTCAAGCCGGGATAGGAGGCCGGGATGACAGTGAATCGGGCATAACTCCTGAAACTGACATCCGAATGACCTGAATCAAACTCCTATAGCCAGCTAACGCGTCCCTCTACAACTCTTATGAAGACCGTTTGAGTTGATTCATAAGATAACGCCTTCGTTTTACCGGTTCTTCGGACGGTATCATCTTCTCTTGGCCAGATGGACATACCTTCAGTAAAGCCGTCTTATCTCCTTATCCATATGTCCAAATCACCCGATTCAAACTCCTGTGTAAAGCTGCTTCACTTCTCTACAACCTCTATCAAGATAGTTGAAGCTGAATCGGATTGTAATGTCCTCGTTAGCACCGGGCTGTTTCAAGCCGGGATGGGAGCCGGGATGAAGAGTTTTTGCCGAGAGGAAGTTGATCCCGGGCTGTTTCAGGCCGTGATGGGACCCGGGATTCTCCCTGTGTGAGGGAACATCTCGTTCCGGCTGAGGGTAAAATCTCATCACGGCTTGAAACTGTCCGGTGCATGCATCCGGTGAAGAGAAAGCTCCTCGGCCAGGCAGAGACGTCTTCAGTAAAACTATGATAACTCCTTCACTAGATGCCCAAATTCCCTGAATCTAACTCCTGTAGACAGATGACTCACTGCTCTACAACTCCCATAAATACCGTTGAGGCTAATTCATAACGGAGGGCCTTCGTCCAGCTACATCTTTCCGGCGTCTCGGATGGGCTTTGCATTCCTCTTATGCTCCATAACTCCAAACATCATCAATTGTCTCCAAGACACCTAGAAACACTCCAAATGTATCCAAAACTCACTAAGACCTAATGCAAACACCTATTACTCTAAATGAGACCTAAATGCAAGACAAGACCATGATCATGCATGCGGATTACACAAAACTCTAAATGAAATGCATGCTAAAACATGCAATATATGAGTATATCAATTCCCCCAAACTTAAACCTTTGCTTGTCCTCAAGTAAACAAGATCAAGAATGAGAGATGCAATGCAATGCAAGTGGAGCTCGAACCTATAAGAAGCATAAGAAACAATCGCACTCAACGTCCAAGTTACTAGTTCTAGGATGCACCAAAGTTGTCTACTCAAAATGAGTTAGCCATTTCCTTCACAACATGCAACAAAGCTAAACCTCGACCTAGACAAACCATCCTATTCTCTAGCCTCTTAACATTGATTATTGGTTTTATCCGTGAATTGTGCTTATGCAAAATTTAGATGAAACCGCTTGGCTAAATGACCGGTTATGAGATGAAGGTGATCTCATCAATATGCAAGGGTAAATAAACACAAGGATCTCTCAATGAACGAGCAAACTTTAACAAAATGCTAAAGGTAAAAGGCAACCTATGCATACAAAGAAAAACTCTCGTCTACCCCGAATGCCTAGAGTGTCACTAACCTTAGCCCAATCTAACCCATTTTTGCCCGATCCTAAGCTACCCTTTTTATCCCAAGGCATTTTGCGTTCTTAGACCCTTACGCTCTTCTTTGCTTTCCTTTTTCGCCTTCTTCCTCATTAGAGGTTTGCTTCTTCATCTTGGTTATGGTTGATGCTCGTTTTCGTTTTCACTTAGCTCTTTTCTTTTTCTTCTTTTTGGTTCATGCCTCTTCTTTTCTTTGTAGCTTGGCCTTCTTTTCTTCTTTGTCTCTTGAGGCTTTTCTTAGTTATTTAGAGCTTGTTGTTAATCACACTTGCACCAACCATACCATTCATTTTGTACTCCCCTCGTCATCGTCCTTCCTTCCTTCTTTCATTCCACCATAATCATCAAAGATCAAGCCATTCCCCTAAATATTTCTAACATTTCCCCCATTCTCAAACTTTAAGAACCACCACCTATCTAACCTAGTTCTAGATTAGCTCCTTGATGTTGGAACTAAGTCTACACAAGAGTGCTTCCTTGTCGCCCTAAACCTAACACGTTTTGTCAAGTTCACTCCAAAAAGACCTCACAAGACCCACACAAAAGATTAGGGGCTAGAAACGAGGTAATTGGCATGGTGGGGAAACCAATCCAAAGATGGGATTTGGCTATTTGGACAAGCAAGGGTGGTGAAAAGGAAGAAGAATTTCCAAATATGTATAAGTGATCCACGATTCCATTTAAGTTTGCACAAGCACAATAATTACATGTCAAGTTATGGTTATCACTTAGATGAGGCTAGATTCAATTCAAGCTTGCTTTAACCAAGTAAAGGCAATGATGCATGTGCTCTAACAAATGGTTCATCCTTGATTTCAGATTCAACTTCAATGCATCAAACAACTAATAACTTGGCCGTTGAATTTTTTAATTGAGCTACTCTCAAGGTTGTCATTACTCCATGATTATGAAAATGGAAGGCTAAAATGCAAACTAGACATCATTTACAAGTGAATATGCAATCCTAAATGCAAAAAAATTACAAAATTTATTCAAAATTGCATGGTATGCATGAGACTCAAGTGCAAAAGAGAAGATAAGAGCATAAAATACGAGGTCAAATACCGGTCTCTCCCCCAAACTTAAATCACACCGTCCCGGTGTGAAATAAATTCAAAGAAGAGACCCAAAACAAAATATAATATGCTAAGA
>PKML01043662.1:0-18393 GCA_002933935.1 Eutrema yunnanense | reverse complement strand
TCCAAATATGTATAAGTGATCCACGATTCCATTTAAGTTTGCACAAGCACAATAATTACATGTCAAGTTATGGTTATCACTTAGATGAGGCTAGATTCAATTCAAGCTTGCTTTAACCAAGTAAAGGCAATGATGCATGTGCTCTAACAAATGGTTCATCCTTGATTTCAGATTCAACTTCAATGCATCAAACAACTAATAACTTGGCCGTTGAATTTTTTAATTGAGCTACTCTCAAGGTTGTCATTACTCCATGATTATGAAAATGGAAGGCTAAAATGCAAACTAGACATCATTTACAAGTGAATATGCAATCCTAAATGCAAAAAAATTACAAAATTTATTCAAAATTGCATGGTATGCATGAGACTCAAGTGCAAAAGAGAAGATAAGAGCATAAAATACGAGGTCAAATACCGGTCTCTCCCCCAAACTTAAATCACACCGTCCCGGTGTGAAATAAATTCAAAGAAGAGACCCAAAACAAAATATAATATGCTAAGACTTTAAAAAGGGAAGAGATACTTACATGGAGGAATGCTACTATGTGAATGGAGAGCATGGAGGGCTTTTCCCGACATCAAACACCCTTGACACCGTTCCGTGACCTTGCTAACAATCGAGAACCTTGCAACCACTCAACAAAACCATCAATGCCCAAGACATACGAAATTAAACTAGAAAGCAAAATAATATATACAAGGATAAACATGGGAATGTCTCCCAAGTGCACTTTGTTTTACGTCGCTTAGTTTGACGTTGGTTACCCTTTTAGGCGGGTGAGGGAGGAGTGTGAGCACTCCAAGGCGGATATTTAAGCTCGAGCTTGAGCACCTTGCTCATTACCTCTTCAAGACCGGCTTCTCCTTTTGCTTTGAGCTCGGGAGTAAGGATTGCCTTGGCCGAGGCAAAGGGCTTGGATCGGCCTTTGCATTTGATCTTGTACTCAATCACTTCATCCTTGTGCTTCCAAGGAGTGAGAGTCATCATAGAAGGTTGGCTCGGATCGGATTTAAACCCATGATGCTTACTCGGTCCGTTTCGCATTGTAGCCTTGGCTTTTGTCTTCTTCTTTGCGCCCTTGCTACCCTCAACGTCCTTCTCCATTGTGGTGGGAGGGATCGGTTCCAAACGAGTGATCATATCAACTTCCGAAGCTTCCTTGTCATTACCATAACCGAAATCTTTTCTCTCAAGAGATTTCTCTTCCTCTTCATAGACCTTTGGGGGTGGAGCTTCTTCAACCATATCACATCTACCCACATATAATATTTCTTCTTCTTGAGACTCATCATCCTTCATGGTGATTGTACCGCAAAGTTTATTGGAAGAAGTCCTAATTGGGTAGTACACTTTATCATCCACATTCAAGAGAACTACCTTTTGCTCTTTGCAGTTCATGCTAGCACCGGTAGTGAGGAGGAACGGTGTTCCAAGGAGAAGAGGGAGTTTGTTGGTCTTTCTCATCTCCATGACCACAAAGTCGGTTGGGACTATGCAATTCCCTACCTTGAGTGGGTAGTTTTCAAGAAGACCCAATGGCTTTCTCGAAGAAGCATCTCCAAAGGTGATAGGTGATGGATGATAGGTGAGGGTTCTTATCCCTAGACTTTTGAGCATCTCATTGGACATCACATTTACACTTGACCCAGAGTCACACAAAGCATCCTCAATGTTTAAATCACCAAGAGAGCAAGCAATAGAGAACTTACCGAGATTACCAAGCTTGGGGAGAGACTTAGGCTCGATCCTAGTTGAGCTAGGTGAGTCTTTGTATTCAACCAAGGTCACATTCTCATTCTTCTCAAGGGTCACTCCCCCACCTTGTTCCTCAATGTCCTCATTGAGTTTCAAGGGAGCTTGAGATCCATAGAGTAGAAGCCCAATCTCATTAGTGGCGGCTTCATGATCTTCAATGGGACGTGGCTCCTTTATGGCATTGCAATACTCCTTTGCTTTCCCATTTGAAGAGATTTGTTGTACTTTGTCTCCATTGTTTCCATTCGTCTCTATTTCTTGCACTTTGGAACTCAATGCCTCAAGCTTTTTGTGGAGATCATTGTATGAGCAAGCTACCTTGGTATTTATTTCCTACATCTTCTTGTTTATATCCAATGCTCCACTTGCTTGGCCTTGGAGAAGTTGTTGAAGAACATTTTTCACATCAAGGTCTTGAGCCATGGAGTTAGTGCCTTGAGATTTTGGGACAAAGATTTGTTGATAACCACCTTGGTTTGGTTGGAAGTTGTGTTTGGGAGCATAGCTTTGTTCATGATTAAGAGGGACTTGATCTTGGTTGCCATAGGTGTTGTTGAAACCTCTTTGATAGCCACCATTGTTTCCCAATGTAATGCACTTCTTCGGTGTTGCTCAAATCCACCATTTCTTCACCAACGAAGTGAACCGGTTTAGTGGAAGCATTGAGAATCTTGTCCATCATGGTAGCTTGCTTCTCCATCATGGATGATTGCTTATCTAACCTCTCATGGAGAGCCATCATGGCTTTGGTTCGTTTTTGCTCCTCAAAGTCACTTGTGGCTCTTGTCATCACCATAAGTGCCATCACTCAATGCAAGGTTCTCTACCAACTCCATCGCTTCATTCACTTCTTTGCCCAAGAAGCTTCCATTAGAGGCGGTGTCAAGCAACATGCGGATCTTGGGCAATGCTCCACGGTATAGAGTGGTTAGGAGTGAAGCATCCGAAAATCCATGATGAGGGCATTGCGATGTATAGCTCCTAAACCGCTCCCATGCTTCATTAAAGCTCTCATTCGCTCTTTGAGTGAAGCTTGATATCTCGTTCCTTAGCTTGGCCTTTCTTGAGTAGGAGAAGAACTTGGCAAGGAAGGCGGTTTTGCATTGATTCCAAGAGGTGATGGAACCTTGGGGGAGGCTCTTTTCCCATTGCCTTGCCTTGTATCCAAGAGAAAAAGGAAACAACCTTAGCTTGAAGCTATCCTCCGACACTCCATTCATCTTTGTCAAGCTACAAATACGGTCAAAGTGATCCAAATGATCAAGAGGGTCTTCTACCGCAAGGCCATGAAACTTGTTACTTTGCACCATGTTGATGAAGCTTGCTTTGACCTCAAAGTCATTGCATTCAACCGGTGGTGCATGAATCCCTTGGCGGTTGAAATGAGCATTTGCCGCATCACCCACGCCAACAATGTTTTGAGCTTGATAGACGGGTGAGTTTGGGTTGGGGCCGTGAGGTTGAGGATGGTGGGCGTGGGGGTTTTGGTCATGGTGGTTTCCATTTCCATGTTCTTGACCATGCTCTTGAGCTTGGTGTTCTTGCACGTGCTCCATATCAAGCCTAGCAAGGTGTGCAAGCCGCTCCCTCTCTCTTCTTGCTCTAATACCACGATCCAATAGGTGAATGTTGTCCCTTGGCTCAACAAAATTTGCTTCGCCTCTAGACCTTGTGTTCATGTACCTACAAGAGAGAGCTTGAGAGAGAGATTAGTATCCAAAAGAAAAGAAAAATGCTTAATCTCACAAAGAACCTAAATCTTAATGTCAAAATCAAATCCCAATATGGCAACGGCGCCAAATTGATAACGGACTCGGGATTCTCCCTTTCTGAGGGAACATCTCGTGACGGCTGAGGGTATGGTCTCATCCCGGCTTGAAACTGTCAGGTGCATGCATCCGGTGAAGAGAAAGCTCCTCGACCAGGCAGAGACGTCTTCAGTAAAACTATGATAACTCCTTCACTAAATGCCCAAATGGCCTGAATCCAACTCATGTAGACATATGACTCACTCCTCTACAACTACTATGCAGACCTTTGAGGCTGATTCATAACAGAGAGCTTTCGTCCAGCTACATCTTTCCGGCATCTCGGATGGGCATTGCATTCCTCTTATGCTCCATAACTCCAAACATCATCAATTGTCTCCAAGACACATAGAAACACTCCAAATGTATGAAAAACTCACTAAGACCTAATGCAAATACCTATTACTCTAAATGAGACCTAAATGCAAGACAAGACCATGATCATGCATGCGAATTACACAAAACTCTAAATGAAATGCATGCTAAAACATGCAATATATGAGTATATCAGATCCCCGGCTATTTTCTCTATAAAAAGGAAAAAAATCTGAGAGAAGAGGCAAGGTTGAGAGGCGGGGGCGAAGGTTGAGTGGCGGGGGCGAAGCCATGGTCGTTTTGTTCCTTACCCGTGAACCCTAGTCGTCACCATGAAACTGAGTTGCTGCTGCCACCACCTTGAGAGATGGATTACCGGCGATCTGTGTGGACCCAGGCGACTTTTAACCCATCCATAGAAAGCCCCGAGTCTCATATTTCCAGTAAGATAAAGTTTATAGTGTTCGAAGGTATGTGTCAAAAGTTATCGTCGTTTCTTTGTGTACACTGCAATCTGCCCGAGTATCTAATTTGAGTAGTTTCAGTAAGGAATAGAAACGGATGGGCAAATCTGCTTTGATGGATCTGAAAATCAGTAAGGACTTTTCTGACTCTGGTATCTAGTTAAAACAGAAAGCGGTTCATCATTTGGAATTTTGATATGAAAGTTACGGTTGTTGTCTCAGTCTGATCTGTGCAGTGCGAATCTGCGACTAGGGAAGAGAGAAATCACGCTTCGTGTTCTACAGTGAATCGATCGAGTTCATTTTTGGTAAGAATATTCGCAACCCCTACACCTAAGTCTCTGTGAAATATCGTACCGTTTAATGTTGTGGTTTGGGGGTAATGCTGTTTTACCGGGATTATGATTCACAGCTGGCACCTGAAACCAGTCTGATAAGTTGTGTGTTTTGGTTGGGTAAACGAGGTCCGTTTGACCCAAAACTTTGTAGGGATGTTCAGGACTCATATATATGACTCTCGGTTGAAGGAGAACCGTTTTGAGCGTCAGTTGCATTGGAAAATGTGTTTTTAACCCTAGACAGCGAATCTGTCCAAAAAGAAAATATGATGTTCTTCCTCTTCAAGTGGCAAAGGTGAGGACCGGTCGTGAACTCTTTCTATTCTTCATTCGTGTCGTGTCATGACGTGTAGTCACTTGTTAAAATGTGCATCCTACGTGTAGCTATAAGTCTACGCGTAGTTGTTTGACATTTGATAATATTATGTAAATATATAAATATATCAGTAGATATGGTTTGTGGTTTTGGTGATGTTTGTAAAAACACTTAGACATGTAGGTGGTTAAACAGAATACGGTTGAATGATGATATGAATAATGCGTGTGTGAAAGATATTGTCTGGGGATATTTTATGTGTGGGCATAGGCCAAGGGAAAAAGGGTTTGGTGGGCGGTTAAGCCGCGATAAGGGGTTTAGGGAAAAGGCGGGTGCCTTCTCGGATGACCCAGTGATGTTTGATGGACCTGGGAGGCATATGGCTGACCATGTATCCATGATGAGTGACACACCGGGGTTCCCAGTGCGGCTGGTGGCGGGTGTTGCTAAGGGTGTCATACCGTGGTTCCCAGTGCGGCTGGTGGTGGATGATACAGGGATTGGTATATTGATGCCAGGACGAAGACGCTTATTGTTCCAGGGGTGTCGAACACATTGTGGTTCTCAGTGCGGCTGGTGGCGAGTGTTGGTACATACGTCTAGGGGTCATTCTATGTCTTTGAGTTGTCTTCGGACATGTTGTGCTGGATGGTTTAGCTTGAGACTTGCGTTTGTCGTGATGTGTTTGAATTGTGGAAGAGTTCGTGGGTCTACAAGACCTACACTCACTGAGTAATCCCAATTACTCACCCCTCTTTTCTTTTCAGGTGAGTTCGAGGAAGTGTGGTAGTAGACGTTCCGGTGTGGTGCAAGAGTTTTGGGAGTTTATTTATTCTTTCATTTCTACATTTATTTATTTGTTGTTTTCGATTTTGAATGTTATTATTGAGCATTGGTTTTAAGTTGCTTTTATTGTAAGACGTTTTGATTCGATCTTTGGGAATAAGATTGCATTGGACTTTAAATGTTACTTGTGTGTTAAGTCAATGCAATGACAATGTCGTCTCGGTTAAGTTAGAGTGGGTTATCTCAATTGGTATCAGAGCCTAGGGTGGCCAAACCGGTCTCGACCCGGCAGGGATAGGAAAAGGAAAGCCGTCTTACATAGGTTTTAGGAATATTCCGTGTTTCTGAGTATTTTTAGATTTAAATATTTCTGAGCATTTTCGGATTTTTAAAATATTTTTTTCAAGTTGTAGAAATAGTTTTCGGATTTATTTGGTTAATTTTCAGATTTTTGGAAAAAAAAAAAAATAAAAAAAAATTCCGAGAGTATTTTCAAAGGAAAAAAAGAAAAAGGGAAAATATAATACTGATGCACCACCGGGATCGCACTCGCTCCTCTTACTCTTGTGTTGTGTTCAGCCAAGTGTTGTTTCGGTCGTAAAGAGAAATGATCACAATTTAGAAATGATCGAGTGAAGCGTCTTGTTGGAAAGACATATCGTCGTATCAACCAAAGTGGAGTGTCGTGTTGGCAGCCAAGTAAGCGTAGGAGCTCGCAGTAACGCTGGCTAGTTAAAAAATTTGTATTATTTTCGACCTCAATCTGCATCGCCATGATTCTGAGCCCGTGTTCTCATCTACGGTTCAACTTCTTCATCTCCGTTCGTCGTTCTTCATCGTCAAGTGCCATTGATCTTCTTCGTTGTTGCCATTTGTCACCACTGTGAGTACTGTGTTTCTAGGGAGTTATCATTGTCATTAAGAGTCAAGTTCACAACCGTTGGTCCAAAATAAAGAAAAGCATGATAAAATGAAAGCATATCTGAGTTGGGTTTTGAGAGAGAGTTTACAGCTAGATCTGAGTATGTGACGTCGAGAAAATGGTGATTCTTGATTGAGGACATGTCAGAGAAGCCATAAGAACTGGCGGTGTTCCCATCGCAGTTAAATTGAAGGAGTTATTTGCGTTGCTTACTGCGCAAGAATCAACAGAATCAGCAGAAACTGTCCATAAATTGTACCAAGTATGAACCTAGAAAAGAGTTATGTCATAACAACTTTAAGAGTTCGTGGGAGGCTTGTGCCTTGTCCGATCTGGATGAAACTTGGTGGATGTTTTCGTGGTACTACAAGCTAAAGCTTCAACGGTGGGATCGAGATTGCAATAGTTCATTAGAGATTTATTTGTGTGTTTCTGAGGCAGTTAGAGGAAGTGTTTATCATCATCAAAGTGATAGGTTACATTGCGAACAATGTAACATTCTTGATTCGTTACTGATTGTGTGTTCTAAGGAAGGATTATCTAAATGAAAATATCTCGAAGCAAGTGCAAGTTGTGTCAATAGCTAGGGCGGAGTCCATCGTTCCTATTGGACTATGAAAAATTACCCTTACCCGAATGGAAAGGAATATGGTGACAAGGGAAAATATTGTTAATCTGCTCCAAATTAGAAAATTTGACAGAGTACCTAGGAGAAGGATCATCTGTGTTGGTCGTAAACCAATTGAAGGAGAACTACTCGCGAATTCGAGGACGAATTGATTTCAAGTGGGGGAGAATTGTAACATCCTGGACCTGATGATACATGTCGTTTTAAATTTTGCTATTATTAAGCCCGTAAGCATGTGAGCCCATTTTAAAACGTAGGGATCCCCACCTATTTTCTCTATAAAAAGGAGAAAAGCTGAGAGAAGAGGCAAGGTTGAGAGGCGGGGGCGAAGCCATGGTCGTTTTGTTCCTTACCCGTGAACCCTAGTCGCCACCATGAAACTGAGTTGCTGCTGCCGCCACCTTGAGAGATGGATTACCGGCGATCTGTGTGGACCCAGGCGACTCTTAACCTATCCATGGAAAGCCCCGAGTCTCATCTTTCCAGGAAGACAAAGTTCGTAGTGTTAGAAGGTATGTGTCAAAAGTTATCGTCGTTTCTTTGTGTACACTGCAATCTGCCCGAGTATCTATTTTGAGTAGTTTCATTAAGGAATAGAAACGCCCCGAGTCTCATCTTTCCAGGAAGACAAAGTTCGTAGTGTTAGAAGGTACGTGTCAAAAGTTATCGTCGTTTCTTTGTGTACACTGCAATCTGCCCGAGTATCTATTTTGAGTAGTTTCATTAAGGAATAGAAACGGATGGGAAAATCTGCTTTGATGGATCTGAAAATCAGTAAGGACTTTGCTGACTCTGGTATCTAGTTAAAACAGAAAGCGGTTCATCATTTGGAATTTTGATATAAAAGTTACGGTTGTTGTCTCAGCCTGATCTGTGCAGTGCGAATCTGCGACTAGGGAAGAGAGAAATCGCGCTTTGAGTTCTACAGTAAATCGATCGAGTTCATCTTAGGTAAGAAGATTCGCAACCCTTACACCTAAGTCTCTGTGAAATATCGTACCGTTTAATGTTGTGGTTTTGGAGATATGGCTATTTTATCGGGATTATGATTCGCAACTCGCACCTGAAACAAGTCTGATAAGTTGTGTGTTTTGGTTGGGTAAACGAGGTCCGTTTGACCCAAAACTTTGTAGGGATGTTCATGACTCATATATATGGCTCTCGGTTGAAAGAGAACCGTTTTGAGCGTCAGTTGCATTGGAAAATGTGTTGTTACCTCTAGACAGCGAATCTGTCCAAAAAGAAAATATGTTGTTCTTCCTCTTCAAGTGGCAAAGGTGAGGACCGGTCGTGAACTCTCTCTATTCTTCATTCGTGTCGTCTCGTGACGTGTAGTCACTTGTTAAATTGTGCATCCTACGTGTAGCTATAAGTCTACGCGTAGTTGTTTGACGTTTGATAATATTATGTAAATATATAAATATATCAGTAGATAGGGTTTGTGGTTTTGGTGATGTTTGTAAACACTTAGACATGTAGGTGGTTAAACGGAATACGGTTGAATGATGATATGAATAATGCGTGTGTGAAAGATATTGTATGGGGATATTATATGTGTGGGCATATGCCAAGGGAGAAAGGGTTTGTTAGGCGGTTAAGCCTCGATAAAGGGTCCAGAGAAAAGGCGGGTGCCTTCTCGGATGACCCAGTGATGTTTGATGGACCAGGGAGGCGTATGGCTGACCATGGATCCATGATGAGTGACACACCGTGGTTCCCAGTGCGGCTGGTGGCGGGTGTTACTAAGGGTGTCATACCGTGGTTCCCAGTGCGGTTGGTGGCGGATGATACAGGGATTGGTATATTGATGCCAGGGCGAAGACGCTTATTGTCCCAGGGGTGTCGAACACATCGTGGTTCCCAGTGCAGCTGGTGGCGAGTGTTGACACATACGTCTAGGGGCCATTCTATGTCTTTTAGTTGTCTTCAGACATGTTGTGTTGGATGGTTTAGCTTGTGACATGCATTTGTCGTGATGTGTTTGAATTGTGGAAGAGTTCGTGGGTCTACAAGACCTACACTCACTGAGTAATCCCAATTACTCACCCCTCTTTTCTTTTCAGGTGAGTTCGAGAAAGGGTGGGAGTATACGTTCCGGTGTGGTGCAGGGGGTTTGGGAGTTTATTTATTCTTTCATTTCTACATTTATTTATTCGTTGTTTTCGATTTTGAATGTTATTATTGAGCATTGGTTTTAAGTTGCTTTTATTGTAAGACTTTTGATTCGATCTTTGGGAATAAGATTGCATTGGACTTTAATTGTTACTTGTGTGTTAAGTCAATGCAATGACAATGTTGTCTCGGTTAAGTTGGAGCGGGTTGTCTCAATTGGTATCATAGCCTAGGGTTGCCAAACCGGTCTCGACCCGGCATGCAAAGGAAAAGGAAAACTGTCTTACATAGGTTTTAGGAATATTCCGGGTTTCTGAGTATTTTTAGATTTAAATATTTCTGAGCATTTTCGGATTTTTAAAATATTTTTTCAAGTTGTAAAAATATTTTTCGGATTTATTTGGTTAATTTGAAAGTGAGAAAATCCAAGAAAAATCTATCTGCTTCAGATTTTTTTTCCTCTGCAGAAGTTACAATGTCCCCATTCAAACACTATATCTCTCTTATCGTGTTCCTTACTTCTCGCAACTTTGGTGTTATTGTTATTATCTCCTACGTGTGACCAATGCATCTTGGATTTCTGTATGCAAACCTCCTCCTCTAGCTCAGCCACTCTCTGCCATGGCGTATATGCATGTGCTTCTTCTTTTATGGCTTCAGATGTCGGCGCAACTAATGTCTCTGTTTGCTTTTAACACATGTGAATATAGGCTTCTTTAGCTTGTTTGGGTAATTCTCCAAATTTCTCATTACGCAGTTCCCGAAGAGGCTGCTTAAAACCTTTTAATTTCTTAGAAAGTCGGAACATGGCTGATGTTGAAGGAAAGAGCTCATCGGTAGTTGCCCAGAATGATTCAACTAGGGGAATAAATTAATGCATTTTTCCAAGAGAGTTCAGAAATTTGAAAGGTTTCTTTGGTTTTTCGCAATTCCACCTCTAACTGAATACGGCACCTAAGATGATCAGAAACTCCTCCTGATTCAAAAACTCCGTAGGTTTGTGAGTACTTGTTTAACCTCACATCATTAATCAAAACACGATCAAGCTTTTTACATATCACTCCCTCCTCCCTCTTATTACACCAAGTGAACATGGGACCATGAGGACCATTACCGTCAAACAACAGTGTCTCACTGTGATATACTGTATATTTTACTTTTTTTATTACGAATTTCAGTATTTTATCTAAGCATTTTCATTCGATATTAGTTTTCTCGTATTTGTAGTTTCGAAGTCTATATAGGTCAAATCATCAAAAATGATGAAAAATGGAGCCAAAAAAGAGTTTACCACGTCCAAGACATGTTTCCAAGTCCAAAAGATCATCCAAACACCTAAGGCTCAAGAAAGGCATATTTCTCTAATTGGACAGCAAAGATGCATCAGAAGTTCCACCTTCATTCGATGCCTTTCTGCTGATGGATTGAGATGAAATTTAGTGGAAAGATAGAAGTTTGAGCCATCTTACATATGGAATTGGTTTCAACTCATTTTGAGCAGTGGTCAGGAAGATACATCGATTTTACTGAAGACGCGTCCGAATTGGGCCTGAGCTTGGCCCAGGAGCTCGGCCCAGAAGTTTGGCCGACCCTGCGACCCATGCGACCGAAAAACTTCCTTTTTCGGTTTAATGAAATCCTATATCGATTTTAGGGCTATATATACTTGTTTTTAGCCTCACAAAACAGAGAGACACCCTAGAATAAACACAGCTACGTTTTCTTCATAGTTTTTACAAGTTTTTCATTGATTTGGATTCCAAGAGCTTCAAGGTGAAGATCTCGACTTTGTACTTCGATATAGAGAAGTTTTCTCAACCTTACTCTTTTAATACAAGTATTCTCATCATGATTTCAATTCATACTTGCTGTGTTTTGTGCATCATGAGTGAGTAGTTTGTTTGTTAGGTTGAAGGGGATCCATGGGTGCATAATTCGATATTGATATGATGATTGTTTAAAAGGGATGTTCATATGGTTCTTCATCTTTATTTGTTCTCATTGCATGATTTCTTTACCGCGCATTTAGTAATCTGATCTTAGGTTAATATACTCTCCAAAAGCTTGTTATATTACCAGAACTGATTTTTGATGAGCTAGGCGTTTTAACCTTCCAAAAGTCGAGTTAAGGAGTCTAGTGAACTTTATCATTACTTGCTCGATTTAATGCATGTTTTCATTCTGCATTAACCTTCCAAAATCTGAGTCTATTTGTTTGTATAACATAGTGGTCGGAGCCACGACAGTGGACAGACTATAAATTCGTGTTTTGAGTTCAAGACGGTTTTTACGTAAATCCCTATCAAATCATTTATCTTATCGTTGCATGTTTTCCATGAGATTTTCCTAAAACCTAACATTTTCTTTATTGTTTGATCTCTGATTTTATTTGCTTATTCACTTTATTTGCTAATCACCATCGACACACTCTGTTTTATTTTGTTTTAGCTTTATTATTCTTCTATCGTTTTCGTCGTGCAGTTTACAAGTCCATATGGATTCGATCCTGTACTATACTTATTGTGATTGATGTGCACTTGCAGCTAGTATTTGTTGGGTGAAAACTTTACCCACATGACGCTGCATCTTGGAATTCAGACATACCAAGAGGAATTGTCGGCACTGTTTCAGAAATCGAATATTCTTCTCCATCCAAGATCTCGTTGAAATCCCCCATTACTTTCCATGGCTTATGAGTCGTGGTGATACCGGAAATCTTCCCATTGATATATCATGGTTTTTACCCCTTTTAGGCCATGATATAAGTACGTTTTATAGAGTCTTTCTAGTATTTTAGAGTCTTTTACAGGTTTTAGCATGTTTGGAGCATAATTGGAGCATAATTGGAGATATTAGAGCTTTTAGGAGCATTCTGGAGCGAAATGGAATTGAAGCGACTAAGTACCCGATTTAAAGTCAAGAGCATCGATTGATACCCCCTGGTATCGATCAACACCCATTGAAGCAGATACGAGTGGCGACTTTCACAAGTCTTGAAGAATTGCAGAACTGCCCTAGAAGTCGTTAATTATTACAATAAGCCCCAAAACGTGTTTTAGCTTTATAATTAGGTTTTTCAACCACTTTGATGGCTAAGCTTTCATTACTTTGATTCTACTTTTGGTTTTTGGAGAGACAACTCTGAACTCCTGTTTTCTATTGTTTTCTTTGATGATCTATTCAATCATGTTGTTTTCAATCTCCATGTCTGAGTAGATCCACTTTAGGTTCAGGGTTCTCATAAGGGTTTTCTCTAAATGCTAGGTTGATTAGTTTATTAGGATTTACCATCTGAATTAGTTCTTCGCTTTAGGTTGTGTTCAAAGCTTGTTCTAGATTAGCTACCTAGAACATAGATTTTAGGATAATTGATTAGGCACGACAGTGCGATTAATTACCTGATAGAACCTTAGGTGAGCAAAAAAACTATTCGCAAAGAGATTTGGCTTAGTTGTTTTGTGAACAAATCAAACCTGATTAAAAAGCTGATTTAGACTTTAGGATTCGCAAAGAGATTTGGAATTCCTAGGATTTAGATTTAGATAGTTTTTGCAACGAGAGTTGGTTAATTATACTTTAGTGATTTGAGTTCAAGAACCGCGCTAAATCTGAATCCTGCTAGTTAATTTATTTGCATTCATTGAATTCCTGAGAAATACCCTGAACCTATCTTTTCCCAAACGAATTACATCTTGTTTAATTTACGCATTGCTTTCAATTACATCTTTTAGTTTAGCTTAATTCGAATCTATTTAATCTATTGTGTGATTTCTGTGAGTCCTTGTGTTCGACCCCTACTTTACTACAACAACTGCTTTAGTACTTTTAAGGTATTAATTTGAGCATATCAAATTTGGCGCCGTTGCCGGTGAATCAATTTCGCCATAAGATTTTAGATTAGAATTTCGTCTAAATCGACTAGTATATATCGACACCCTAGTGGTATCGGTCGATACCCGTCGTGAATTTCAGTTACTTACGTTCTTGACTTCTGTGTTTCAGGTGCATGCCTCTTCGAGAAACCAAAAGGAACAAGAACATTCCGCTAGTTGATCTTTCAAACGAGCAGCTAGCACAGTTGGAACTTACAAACACGAGAGCAAAGAAACCAGCAGAGATGAACAATCCAGTGATTTTGATTCAGGATGCTGTTGGAGCTTTGAGAAACCAAGAGGGTCAATTGTACAATGAGAGAGGGCATCGACTTGATGAAGCTAGAAATATCATTGTCCCTGCAATTGTTGTGAATGCAGGGAACGCTGTGATTAATCGCGGTAGAACGATTGGTGAATACAACAGGCCTGATCAGTTTTATACCAATCGATCATTCGCCCTCCACCATTTCAGAGGAATAACGTTGAGTTGAAACCTACATACTACACTCTTGTGGGTCAGCATCTTTTTCATGGTCTTTCTCATGAACACCCTATGGATCACATTGAGAGGTTTGAGGATTTGGTTACAAGCATCAAGTGCCATGGAGTATCCTATGATTACCTTTTCTGCAAGCTCTTCCCATACTCTCTTGGTGGAGATGCCACTTACTGGCTGAAGCAATTACCAGCTGGGTCACTGACTACTTGGGATGAGATCAAGACTGTGTTCCTTGATAACTTCTATGATGATGCGAGATCCGAAGAGCTCAGGAACAACATTTCTCAGTTTTCTCAGGGTCCGACAGAGGCACTCAAAGCTGCTTGGATTCGTTTCAGGTCATATCAGAGAGACTGTCCGCACCATGGGTTCACTCAGGTTCAGATGCTGGGTACTTTCTACAGAGGGATCGATTGGAGGTATCAGGTGTCCTTAGACGCTGCAAGTAATGAGAATTTCAACACAAGGTATCCCGACGATGCTTATGTGTTGATTGAAAACTTGGCATCTAGCAATAGTACCAAGAATCTAGACATGGAGCGCAAGAAGCAAGCTGGTAACTTGGATAGCAATCGAATCGCAGAGGTGAATGCTAAGTTGGATTCAATGCACAATCTGTTGATGGGAAAGACCCAAAAAGCGGTCCACTTTGCTGCTAAAGATGAAGTGGAGAACGTTAACTATATTGGTGGAGCCGACTTTGGATCGAATCAGTTTGGGCAAAAACCTTTCCAGAGCAGTGGCTACACAAAGAACTATGCTAGTTCATCTTGTCAACATGTACCTGCTAAGAGCCCTGAGAGTAAGATTGAGGCTATGTTTGAACAACTGGTTCAAGGGCAGCAGCAGATAACATTGAATTTCAATGGTAAGATGGAGGCTATGTACAAAGATCTGAGTGGAAGGATCGAAACTCTCGGTATTCATCAGAAGATGCTGGAAACTCGAGTAACTCATACTGCAGCAGCTGGCAAGGAAAGATGGTTCATTCACACTGATTTGCTCAATTTAATACCCTAACAGTACTAAAGCAGTAGTTGTAGTCTAGCTAGGGGTCGAACACAAGGACTCACAGAAATCACACAATGGATTGCAGAATCAAGCTAAGCTAAGCAATTCAGGTTAAGCAGAAAACAGAAAGCAGTAAACAAGTTGTAATTCAGTCAGGAAAATATAGGCCCAGGGTTTATCTCAGGAAATCAATGAATGCAGATAAACTAACTAACATGATTCAGATTTAGCGCAGTTCTAGAACTCAAATCACTAAAGTATAATTGACCAACTGTCGTTGCGAGAATTATCTAAATCTAAATCCTAGGAGTTCCAAATTTCTTTGCGAATCCTAAAGTCTAAATCAGCTTTAATAACAGGTTTGATATGTTCACAAATCAATTAGACCAAATTTCTTTGCGAATAATCAATTTGCTCACTTAGGTTCTATCAGGTAATTAATCGCACTGTCGTGCCTAATCAATTATCCTAAGATCTAAATTCTAGATTCGTCAACCTAGAATTAGCTATGAACACAACCTAAGTGAAGAACTATTATTCAGATGGTGAATCCTAATAAGATAATTAACCTAGTATTCAGAGAAATCCTTTGTGAGAAAACCCTAAACCTAAGGTGGATCTACTCAGACATGGCAATTAAATCAAAAGACATGTTTGAATAAATCATCAATAGAATAATAGCAAGGTTTCTTGAGATCTGATCTCGGACGAAGGGAAATCAGATTTTTTCTCAAAACCAAAGTAAAATCAAACTCTAAAATAAAGCATAGCCTAAACAAGTGGCTGTAAAATCCTATTTATAACCTAAAACACGTTCTGGGCCATCTTGTAAATATCAAAGTCTTCTGGGCCAATTCTGCAATTCTTCAACTCTTCATTAAGTCGCGATCCTTCTATTTCCACGTCGAGTATCGATCTATACTAGGCAGTATCTATCGATACTCAGGTGATTTTGACGTCTCGGTTACACGGATCTCTGCTTTGCTCCAGAATGTTCCAGAAAGCTCCAATATCTTCCAATTAAGCTCCAAATGTGCTATAACCTGTAAAAGACTCTAAAAGGCTCCAAAATACAGTAAAGACTCTATTAAAGGACTTATATCATGGTCTAAACTGGGTAAAAACCATGATATATCACACACAATGAACACGTCAATGCAATTACTGTAAGAGGTGCTGAAGAGATCACTGCGGTGGTAGAAAAGGGGTTGAATGCAGGAAATTTCAACGACCCTGTAGAAGATGACGACGAGGATTCAGAGAATCCCATGGTGTCGACCGACACCAGAGAGCATCGATCGATGCCCGTCCAAATCCTATCTCGAGGCGTGTCAGAACCCCGAGTATCGATCGATACAGTACCTGGTGTCGATCGATACCACTCGCAGACTAAGCCAGAAATTGAGAAGACACCTGATTTGATTGAAGAAAGACTTCACAAGCCCAAGAAGCTAAATCATATTCCTCAATACCTCCAAACCCCCATCACTCCAAAGCAGCTGCTTGGCTTTGAGAAGAGGGTACGAAGGATACCCCACTCGTTCACTTTTGACGAAGCTCTAGAGGGCTGCCCTCTGCTAAGTCATTTCAAAGATTGTAGAGAAACTCTGGAAGAGGTCGAAGTACTCTTTATCGAGGCAAGACGCAAGTCACTACAGCTGAGGCAGTTGACCCAAAGGGAAGACCAAGGGAAATTCGCGGTTCCATGATCCATCTCTGGAGTTGAATTCAATGAGTCTCTCGTTGACTCAGGGTCTAGCGTCAATGTCATTTCACGGGACATCGCTGAACAATTAAGGGCTGATATAAGATCACCTACGATGCTTCTCACATTTTCGAACTCCTCCACCTCACCTCCATACGGTACTATCCATGGTTTGCTTGTTAAAGTAGGAGATTGTCTGGTGCCTACTTATTTTTAGGTTGTGGAGATGAGCGAAGGATCTGCGGTACCTTTGCTCGTAGGACGGCCGTTAATGGCTACTGCTGGCGCGATCATAGACACGCCTAATAAGAGAATCTATTTCTCTTACATTGACGAGAAGGTCTACTATGATGTCATTCCCTCTAGAGGAGCTCCCACACATGTCTCTTGCTTCACTGTTGTCACAGGAGAGACGTTGGTGGTTGATCTATTGGAAAAACCTCCTGACGAGCCAACTGTCATAGACCTTCTCGATATTCCTTCTGTCATCACCAAGAAAAACATCAAAACAGCTAAGGCAGAGAAGAAGGTGAAGAGCAAAGGAGTAAAAAGTTTTCCCCATGTGACTTTAACCCCTCAGAAGTGCGATGGAGATTCCATTGAATACAAGGTGAAGTGCAAAGGAACCTCAAAACTATTCTCTACGGCTAAAGTTATTCTCACTTCGGAGCTGAAAGAGAAAGGACAGTTTGTGGAGAGCATGATGAGCAGAACTCTGAAGCTGGCGATGTCAAATTGTGGAGCTTGTTTCGAAGCAAGTTCTCATTCTTCTCCTGACTGATCGTCCGTAAAGTCAAGCTCGTGACGTAAAACAAGCGCTTGGTGGGAGGCAACCAACTGGTAAGTCTGTGCATAACTCTTTTTTTTTGTTTTTTTTTTGTTTTGTGTCTTGTGTCTTAAACGTAAAGCAGACTAAAAGGAGGAGTATCGATCGACACCAGTCTGTGTCGATCGATACCACGCGGAAAACGACCAGGATTTGGCCAACGAGTATCGATCGATACTACACTACAAGAAAAACGGGTATTAATAGCACATCAGGATAGCGGTTTATGTGTTTCTGCTATGGTTGACTTATGTCTGACTTTTGCATAGCGTTTCTTAATTGATCAACGCTATGTTAAGTTGGGCGGCAAAATTTTTTTTTGTCGCACTTACTTTTAGTTCTCCAATTTTCCAGAAATAGCACATACGTTGTTTAAAACGTCATCGTAGGTTAACAGCGGAAATGAAATTTTCATTGCCCGCCTATGTAAAAAAATTGTTAAAAAAATTAAAATCTGAAAAATTTGGGAAAATCGTGAAAAATCATTAACCTAAATTTCTTTGTTCTTTCACGCTCGATTCTTCTTTGTCTCGATCTCTCTTGTTCTCAGTCTCGATCTCTCTTTGTTCTCAGTCTCGATCCATCTCTCAGTCTCAGTTTGAGTCTCAATCCGTCTCTCAATCTCGATCTCTCTCACTCTCAGTATCGATCCCTCTCATTCTCGAAGAAGCGCACTTACAGTCTCGATCTCTCTCACTCTCAGTCTTGATCTCTCTCACTCTCAGTCTCGTTCGTCGATCTCTGTCTCGATTTGGTAGGTTTTGTTTTTGTTATTTGTATTGATTTCAGATTTGAATTTATATATGTTGGGTATTAATCCGTAGGTTATTTTGCTCTTTTGCAGGAAGAGCTTGGTGAAGCTTCAGTTAAAGGTATTAGAAATCG
Organism: Eutrema yunnanense; assembly: GCA_002933935.1. Lineage (NCBI taxonomy): Eukaryota > Viridiplantae > Streptophyta > Magnoliopsida > Brassicales > Brassicaceae > Eutrema > Eutrema yunnanense. The sequence continues at coordinate 145 of PKML01043662.1, read as the reverse complement.
TGATTTTTAGTTTCAATTTGGGATTTGATTTTAAGGTTTCGATCAATATAATCGATTTCTTCTGTGCATGTAATCGATTTCTATTTAGAGTCAAATCGATATAGTTGTTTCAATTTACATATATGGTCATTTTTTAACTGAGTTG